>WYDI02022866.1:0-64313 GCA_009867235.2 Psittacus erithacus
AATCATAGAATAGTTAGGGTTGGAAAGGACCTTAAGATCATCCAGTTCCAACCCCCCTGCCATGGGCAGGGACACCTAGCACTAAACCGTTATCACCCAAGGCTCAGTTTCTGAGCCCAAAGGTGCAGGATTTGGGCTCTGGCCCAGCCCTGGGGCCGGGGCAGTTCTGCAGCTGGAAAATGCCCACCTGGGTCCATGCTGCAGAGCCCCAGCCTCGGGTCCTGAGCCCTCACAGCACCCTCTCATGAGTCCCCAAACACCCTGCAGAGCCCCCAGCACACCATCCCCCGTCCCAAACACTCTCCGGAGTCCTCAAACACTATTTTCATACCCGAACACCCTCCTGAGCCCCGAGCCGGCCCTGACTGAGCCGCTAACCGGACCCGGCTGTGTCCCGGACCCCCGTGCGATGTGGGACGGCCCCGGGAGCCCCGGCGGGGCCGAGAGGTGCTTGGGAACTGGCCGGGGGACGCGCGGGCCGGGCCCTGGCCCGAATGGCCGCGTGTGGCTCGAGCGAGGGGCGCCCGGTTCCGGCCTTCCCGGCTTCATTCCCCGGTGTCCCGATTCCCGCCGCTCCTCCCGGCGCCACGCCCCGAAGCTGCGTCCCAGCACCGAGCTGACGCCGGGACGGAAAATGGCGACCACCAACCCGTGCCCTGCGCAAGCGCCAAAGGAGGGAGTAGGGGAGGAGGGGGGACTCTCGGGAGGCGTGGTCAACGGAGGGGGCGGACCATCGGCCGCTGGGTCCTAGCGCCCTTCCCCCACCGGTACCATCGGGGCAGCCGTGGGTAAAGCTCGGTTGCCTTTGAATCGCAGCAGGGTGTGAAGAGCCGCCCGCGGGGGACCCCTGGGTGGGCGAAAGGCCAAGGTGCGCGGCCCCGAACCCCAGCGCAGCCGTAGCCAGCCCGGCCCCGCGCAGGCGCAGGCGGCTGTCATGGCGGAGAAGGTGCAAAAGAGGTGAGTGTCCCCGGACGCACCCCCTCCCCGGGACGCGGGGGCTGCCGGCCCCTCTCCGGTTCGCCTCACTGAGCCCTGTCCATTCCGCAGCGTCAAGATCGCGCCGGGGGCCGTGGTGTGTGTGGAAAGCGAGATCCGCGGGGACGTGACTGTCGGTAAGGCATCAGGCCTCCCCGCTGCCCGGATGCTGCGGCGGGGCTGGACGAGGGGTGACCTCGGCTTGTTCCCGGCAGGGCCCAGGACGGTGATCCACCCCAAGGCCAGGATCATCGCCGAAGCAGGACCTATTATCATCGGGGAAGGCAACCTGATCGAGGAGCAGGCCCTCATCGTCAATGGGTCAGTACGGAGCTGGACAACACCCACGGGGTCACCTCATTTTTTGGAGCGAACGCTGCTTTACTGGGAACACTGACCCGCAGCGCCAGGCTGGATGAGGAGAGGATGTGTTTGGGATCCCGTGGTCATGTTCCCAGCTTGGGCTTTGCAGAGAATTGGTGTTTCCTGAGATACTGCCTAAGGACAGCAATCCTATCCTGAGAATGAGAGACCCAGTGCAAGAGCAAGCTGTCTCCAAAGCCTAGCGCTCTAGCTGGATGGGACAGAATTGCAGAATCCCAGGCTGGTTTGGGATGGAAGGGACCTTAAAGCTCATCCAGTTCCAGCCCCCTGCCATGGGCAGGGACACCTTCCACTAGGTCAGGTTGCTCCAAGTCCTGTCCAGTCTGGCTTTGAACACTGCCAGGAATGGGGCATAATATACATGATGTTTCTCAAAGTGAAACTGACAAACATTACAATACCTTTGTGATCTCAAAACTTGAAATATATTCTCCCATCTTGCAGGTATCCAGAAAATATTACTCCAGAAACTGAAGAGGTGGAGCCCAAACCCATGGTCATTGGGACCAACAATGTTTTTGAAGTTGGGTGTTGTATCCTTGCTGTGCTGTGAGATTGAACGTGTGATACACTGCACTCGTGGATTGGTACGAGGGGAAAGGTATGGGCTCTCTTTGGGTTTAAGCAGCCCAGGGCTATTTATTGTGGGTTGTTGGTTTGAAAATGGCAACAGGGTTTATCTTTTGAAATAAAAGCAGAACATTCTGCAGTTTTCTTTAACACAGTCCTGTAGATTCCCAAGCAATGAAGGTAGGAGATAACAATGTCATCGAATCCAAAGGTAAGTCTTGGCTTATCGTCTTGTGAGATTCTGGTTTTATAGAAGCTGGGAACAGTAGAGGTGGTTTCTTGCTGTAGGTGAGGCTGTTGGCAACGCTATGATTTTCACCCAGAACCCCAGTGTGTGACTCGCTTGGTGGGACCAGGCCGGGCTGGCTCTGCCTCCTGGTGCTGAGCAGCTCATGGTGTTGATGTTGGGTAGTGCAGGGTATATCCACACCGTGGGCATGACTCTGACAGGGGTTCCTCTGTCTTCCTGGCAGCATTTGTTGGCAGAAACGTGATCCTGACAAGCGGCTGCATCATCGGAGCCTGCTGTAACATCAACACCTACGAGGTGATCCCCGAAAACACCGTCATCTATGGGGCCGACTGCCTCCGCCGTGTCCAGACCGAGCGGCCACAGGTGAGTGTGACACACGGCTGACACCATCCCTGTTGCATCCTCAGTGGGCTGCCCTAACCCTGCCTCCACTCCCAGCCCCAGACACTGCAGCTGGATTTCCTGATGAAGATCTTGCCAAACTACCATCACCTAAAGAAGACTGTGAAGGCCACATCCACTCCTGTCAAGAGCTGAGCGTCTCCTGCTTCTGCAGCTGGTGGCTGATGAGAAGAGGTTTCATCTGGTCCTGGGAAGCACTCCACAGCCCTAGGAAGCTGATCATTCAATCTTTCGAAGAAAACCTAATACCATCTTGATTATTTGTGTCCGTTGTTTATATTCTGTCCAGTACCTCAACTCTGCTGTGGATCAGTTGTCTCTCATGCACTAACTCGATTGTACATTTTTGGTTTTGGGAATAAAATGCTGCCTGCTCTTCTGTCAAGGAGAGATTGCAGTCCTGCCTGGGTCAGATGCTGAGCTGCCGCTGCCACCATCCCATTTCCTACAAGGATGCTGGAGAGGGACTGTAGCGATAGGATGAGGGGTGATGGGTTTAAACTGAAACAGGGGAAGTTTAGATTGGATATAAGGAAGAAGTTCTTTACCGTGAGGGTGGTGAGGTACTGGCACAGGTTGCCCAAAGAAGTGGTGAATGCTCCATCCCTGGCAGTGTTCCAGGCCAGGTCAGACAGATCCTTGGGTGACACGGTCTAGTGTGAGGTGTCCCTGCCCATGGCAGGGGGTTGGAACTGCATGAGTTTAAGGTGCTTTCCAACCCAAACCATTCTGTGATCCTATGATCCCCTGAGGACAGCGCAGGTGCTGTGTCCCTGCTCTTCCCTTCCCTGGCTGCCAGCAGAGGGAGATGGACTCACACCAGGGGAGACCCGGGTTGCTTGGAGGAAGGGCTTTTCTTGTCCTGCTCCACCAATCCGTGCGGGTTGTGAAGAACGGCTCCAGGACTCTCCCTGGTCTTCAAAGGCACCTACTCAGCTTCTCTCCTAGAGGGTCCACAATGGAGCTAAAGCACCTCCACTCATCAGCTGAGCTTTGGACACATCTGTGCTTCCCATCCAGCCCCTGAGATCTACCAGGAATATTACTCACACCTTCCCCCTCTATCCTACAACACTGCCCGATGTTCCATCTTGGTGCAGCAGGAAATTAATGTTGGAGCATCAATCTATGTAGGAAGGAGAAAGTGGAGAGAGCATCAGCAACCACCTGCAGAGGAACTCCAAGTGCCAGCTTCGGCTGCAAGACATGGGATGCTAATTTGGTACCAGGGGGTTTAGGTGGGACAGGCCAAGGCACAAACAGCACAGCACCCACTGGATTTGCTCCCTGAGTTCAGTTACAAGAATACCCAAAATAAAACCCCACTGTTTTTTGGCTTTGCAACTCCGGTCCTTGGTCCAGCAGTTGTGATGATGCAGCTCTTCCCCAAAGCCAAGTCCAAACAAGGGCTGAACCCTTGTCCCTCCAGCTTGAAAGATAAGGCAAACCTTTGCTGGGAATTCATCCCAAAAGCATGAGGCTCCAGCAGATTCAAGCAACTGGATCAGCCTCCACACTTCAGATTCCCTCTTTGCGCCACCTGCCCTGGTAGCCAGACACTTCCAGCTCCCCAAATCCAGCTGGCATGGCTCATTTCCATTTCCCTCCCAGCATGAGAGGTTCTGCTCTGTAAATCACCACTGTGGGGAGGCTGGAAACACTCTGCTCTAGGTCAGTGGTGGGAGTGAATCCATCTAGGCTGCCCACAGGCCTGCAGATCTGTTTTTTCCAGAGTTGCCATGATCTTAAAACAACTATTTGGTACAAGCCCTTTGCCATCAGCAGGACGTCCTCAGCGTTACCTCTGGTCCCCATGTATTGTGTCCCATCTTCTTCAGACATGGCTGCTGGTCCAATGCTTTTCACCCTGAGGGTCTCCATCACGCTACACCGTCCATGGAGATGTGACAGAGCTGGGACGAAACCAAAAATCAGACAGAAAAACAGGTGAGCAGGGTGCAAACTCACCTGAAGCCCTGCCTAAGTGGGGAGTGGGGTGGGAGCCTAAATGCAGCCTCAGGGCCAGCCCCACAGCCAGCCCTGCCCCTGTATGTTCCCCCAGTCAAGCCCTGTGTCCTCAGCACTGTCCCCTCCTCTGCCCCACAATCCTGCTGCAGCCATGACCCTGGGAGTGTTCCCTGTGTCCCCAGGACTATGTCCCACGTCCCCATCCTTGTGTCCTATATCCCCAGTCCTATGACCAGACTGTCGCATGTCCCCAGCCCTGTGTCCCGTGCTCCCAGACTTCTGCCCATGCCCCCACACTCCTGTCCTGTGTGCCCAACACTATGCCCCATCCTGTGCCTCCAATCTCTTGTCCTGTATTCCTACCCCTGTGCCCAGCGTTCCTAGCCTTGGGTCCCATCTTCCCACCCTTCTGCCCCGTGTCCCAGACCTGCCTCATTCATCCTCCCATCTCTCCTATCCCCATGGCCCCGTGTCCTCATCCCTCTCCCCGCCTCCAGTTCCCCCTGGAACCTTCCTCCCCCTCCTCCCGGTCCCTCCCCCCGGCCCGGCCCCGCCCCGGTTCCTCCGCGCCCTCCACCGCCGCCTCCAGCCTTCAGCACCGCCCGCCCCGGACGCGGCTGCCGCCGGCGGGACGACGAGCCTGGCCCCGGACGCAGCATGAGCAGCCTCCCCGCCGACCGGGAGGGCGGCCCCGCCGACACCGGCCTGCCCGAGGAGGAGGTACCGGGGGAAGGACAGGATGTGGGGTTCGGGGGGGTCCAGCATCCCCCTCCCCTCCCGCGGCTGCCCCACGCCGGGGGTGTCCCGTCGGTTCCGGGACTGCTGCTGGAGAGGGGGCACACCGAACTGCGGGCAGCGCATCCCCCGCTACCCGGCACAGCCCCGCATCCCCCCAGAAACACCCTTCTGCCTCCCCGGGGAGCCTCGCAGCACCCCGGGGTGGGGGGGCCCAAGCAGCCTCCACCCCCCTCCCCAGGGCCGGTGTTTGGGGTGACCGGTGGTGAGTACCACGTATGTCCGTGTCTCTCAACCCGAGGGTCTCACCCCAGAGATGTACCGTGCCTCTCATCCCCACGGGAGACAAACCCCACAGCCCTGACACGGACTCCGCAAGAATGGAGTTCCTGCTTTTACCCGTGACCTTGAAATGGGAATTTGGACTTTGGGAGGGTGAGAGCAGGTAGATAGGATCTCCTCCTCACCTTTCACCCTGCTGCGCTGTTCCGGCATGTCACTTTTCGACGGGGTCTCTGTCTGATGGGCACACCGGGATGCTCGGCTCGCCTGCTCTCGCCTACCTCGGGGTTTTAGATTTTCCAGCCTGAAACTTACCGAAGTTTCCCAAAGTGCTCCATTAAGGGGGAATTTCTCTGCTGGTGGCCTCGCCACATCCTTGCAGGTGATGGTGGCGATGTGGCTCGCACGGGAATGCTGGTGGGAGAAGTACATTAAGGCCTATTGCCTTTCCCAACGCCCTGCTCCCAGCTGGATCCAGGGGGGTGAGGGGCTGGCCATGGCACTGCTGGCCCTTGGAGACCCACTGACCAGGGGAATGCTGAACATGAGGAGTCCCTGCGAGGTGCCAGTCTCCTGTTGTACTGGGAACGTGTTAGGAGGGTGATGGCTGCTGCTGTTTGCAAACCAGACTCCTCCGGAGCCAGGCAGGTATTTTTTCCTGCACGAGTTTTTCCCAGCCCTGGCTGGAAGAGCTGGTGCTGTTGAGTATTTGCTTAAGCACAAGCGAAGGGGCTTGCCCAACTACTGTGCCCTACCTCCCCCTTCCCCGGGGCTTCCAGCCTTGTTCCCCCTAAAAACAAAAGAGGGAGAAGCATCATGGGGAGGTCAGTCAGGGTGCTGCTGGGTGAGACAAGCCCCTGCTTTGCCCTCACTGCTCCCTGGGCTGGCCAGAGTCCTGCTGCCCAGCGTGGTCTCCCCATCACTATCCCCTTCCCCCAAAAAAAGGGACCCCGTGGTGTGTGGGAGCTGTGGGACCAGGGGTGGGATGCCCACAGAGGAGCCTGGAGGGGAGGGACAAAAATTTGGGAAGGAAGTCCCATCACTGCAGCCAGGCGAGGACGGCATGTAAAAGGCTCAGCAGAGGCCTTATTTGGTAGCGGAGCAGCTCGAGAGAGCCCGGCTTGTGGTCCTTGTCCCCATGCTATGCCAGATCCTTCATCCCAGGGGACCAGGGCATGAAGAGGGGACCCCAAGGGTGATTTCTGGGGGGGAGAAAGGAAAAGTAAGTGGATAAGATTTGCCCCAGTGTTGCATCTTCCCCATGCTCCTGATTCCTTTCCTCCTCTAAGCACAGGGTCTGGGGGGTTTGGAGCCAGACACAACCGTGCATGACCGCCGCCGGTGCCTGCTGCTCACTCCTCTGCTCTGTTGCAATCCCCCATTTGCTCCCTTGGCTTCTTGCTGGCTTTTCTTCCTCTGCCACTTCCTCGTTCCAGCCCCAGCAGCTCCGGACTGGCTCTTCCCAGAGGGCTGCTCCATTCCTCCTGTCCTCCCACCAGACATTTGGCTACTGGTCTGGAGAAGTGGCTACGGGTGGCAGGGCTGGAGGCTGAGCCCCTTCCTCCTGCATCCCAGCAGCACAGGAGCCAGCATCCCCTTGTTTATGTCAGGGAATTTTGCGGGTTGATGACATGTGTACATGCAGCCCAAGAATCTAAACCCAAGGAGGAGGACACTCCATTAGCAGAGTATTTACGCAGGGATTAATCCCTGTGGGGCTGGAATTCACCCCACCACGGGGGAGGCAGCACCCTGCTTTGCCAGGGAGAAGGGGAGGAAGCTCTGCTTGCCCTGTTTTATGGCTTGATTGCAGCGTTCCTGCTCCCACCAGGGCAGTCAAGCAGTTAATCGGCTGGTAGAGAATTAAAGCAAGCCTGAGCCCCCACTGAAGGGTGGTGGACGGGGAGCTGTGCATGAAGGAGGCCATTAAATGCCTCGTGAATGAATCACCCAGACGCTTTCCTCCTCTCCCTGACGGCCCCCAGCCTGTTAACGTTTACCAGGGGTGGTTTGTGCAGGAGCAGGGGTGCGTGACCATGCTGGTGGGGTTCCCAGCATCCCATGGGATCGCCAGGTTGGACAGGGCTTGGAGCAACCTGGTCTAGTGGAAGGTGTCCCTGCCTATGACATGGGGTTGGAACTGGATGAGCTAAGGTCCCTTCCAACCTAAATAATTTGTTATCTGATGGGGGTCCAAGGCAGGCAAATTACTCCCTGGTGCCTCCTTAGCTGTGGGAGACAAACCTGGCTTTTGGCCTCTCCAGTATCCCTTAGACTGATCCCAGATGGGACATAGTGTTTGGGGACATCAGAAGGTGATGGTGCAAGGCAGAGGTGAGAGGGACATGCCAAAAGCAGGATGGAGATGGCTTCCTGGAGAGAGAGGAGAGCAGCAGAAGCTAGGAGACTTTGCTGTCTTACTGACAGTAAGAACCAGGAAGGGACAAACCCGGAGTGAGGCAGTGGAATTGGGATTTGGTGGCCCTGGCAAACCTGGGAGCTGTGGGACGCAGCGGCAGGAGAAGAGGAGGACCATGGAAAGTGGACTTGGTGTAGTCCCATAGCCATCCTCCCCGCTGAAGGACATCAAGGTGGTGGTTGTCTGCAAGGTCCTGTACCCATGGCCAGCAGTTTCCTGGAGCAAGCACTGGCATTACTTACCTGGAAGAAACCTTTGGGTTCACCCCAAATTGTAACAGGAAGAGATGGAGAAATGCTCACCAAGAGCATTTGGACCCCTTCTCGGAGGGGTCATTTTTCCCTATGGAAGAGCACACACCTAATAAGGCTTTTTTTCCCCCCCTTAAAGGCGGTATTTTGCCCTGGGAGCGTTCAGGGTCGAGGATGGAGGCAGAGCCCCTGGGACGTCTCGGCACAGCAGCGCCTGGAGCAGCTCCTTGCGGGTTTGAAGCTCCTCTTCCATTTAAGGGCAGGAGTAATATTTCCGCCTAAAATAATCTTTCCCCTTGGCAAGAGGATATCCGTCCAGCCTGCTGGGAATTATCCCTGAGGATGCTCCCTTTGCCTGCCTTTCTCTTGCTTTAGCACCCAGATCCTCCCACCTGCTTGCTACCCACCCCAGCAAGAGGATGTTGTTTACGTAGGACCTACTCAAACATCCCTTTGGCTGGGTACGCCGCCCACCAGCCCCTTTTTGGGATTCAAGTGGGGTGTGCCTATGACCTCCTATCTCTTTCCTCTGCTTCCCAGCTCCCAAAACATCCTTTTGGAGCTAGAAACCAGCTGGGAGATCTTTTGGAGCCTTCCTCCCTCTCTTGCTCTAATTTGACGGTTTAAAACTTGGCCGACCCACATTTGAACTTTCAAAGAAAACAAGTCATTACTGAAGAGAAGCCCTTCCTTTGCAAGGAGGCCCAATTCCAGAGGGCTTTCCAGGGTCTTTTATCTCCCATCTCTCTGCCAGGCAGCTATGGGGCTAAATGATCTTGCAAACCGGGCTCATAGGGGTTTGGATTTCAGGGATGTGGTGAGTTCTCCTGTCGAGCCATCTCTGTGGCCTCTGGTCCCTGGGAAGAATTGAGGACAGAAGACAGCAAGCTAGCATGCCAGAGAGGACCAGAGGCTTGAGGGATGATGGAGACAGGGGGGACCACGCAAGGATACTCAGCCTCCTCCAAAGTAAAACCCAGCTGGGAGGGTGGATGTGTCTGGCAATCCGATTCCCCGGATAGCAGGTGTTCTCAGTGGATCTGGCTGAAGGGGAATACTTTTCCCTTAGGAAAGGATAAATTTGCCTTAATTGAAATTCATGGATGCAAGGGGAGGTCCTGCAGATGAATCCCTTCTCAGCCCCTGCCAGGAGAAATCTGGGAAGTGTCTTCACTAGGAGACAGTGCAGCATTGAGTGCTTTGGGATGCTCCATCACCCTTTGATCTCAAAAGAAAGGCAAAAAGCTGGTGGGGGTCCCTGAAGCATCTTGGGGGGGGTTTCCAGCTCACCATGAATGGTCCCAGTAACAGGGACAGGCTACGGGGTTGTGCCCAACTGCAGCCATGGCTCTGGAAGGGGTGAGGACATGCCTGCACTGATCCCATCCAGCCTGGAGCTCTCAGCATCTCTCTAGGCAAAGCCTTGAACATGCTTTCCTGGCTGGGGCAGGGCTTGGTTTCCAAAAGAAGCCAAGCTTGGGATGGCTGTACTTTCATGGCTGGCCTGTTTTCTGGCACCCAGTGATGGGAGATGGGTACCAGCAGCCCGATGGGTATCGCACCAGGGCTGTTGACACAAGGGCTACATGCAAAAAGCCCCTTTTGTAATTTAACCTTTTGTTATTTAATAGATACAGGTCAGCCAGAGGTTTTGCTACACAAAGCAGGAATGTTTGCAGCTCCCAGGCCCCGGGAGATGGGGTAGATAGCTTATCTGCAAGAGAAAGAAGAAATGTCAGTGGAAGAATAGGCCTGGGGTGGCTGTTTCTGGCTGTGGGAATGGAGCAGGCAAAGTGCCTGGCCAAAAAACTAAAATAGATAAAAAAGAAATTGAGGTTTTCCCCCTCCTCTAGCCCCAATCTGGCAGCTTGGCACCTGAGGGAGATGACTTTGATCTAGCCCCTCGGGATGAGCTCTCTCAAGGTATTTGGGTGCCCCAAAAACATAAGCTACAACCACTAAATCCCCCAGATGACTTCCTAGTAAGATGCTACAGGAGCACTGGAAATGATGAGAATGGCAAGGCAGGGACATGGGACCCATCCCCAGGTGCCCCAACAACAGCAGAGATGGTGGACAGGGACACAGCAGGGCTGAGACCAAGCTCCTGCTCATCCCCAACATGGTCTGAGGCTAAATACAGCCATGGGACGAGGGTCTCAGGTGAGGATGGTTGGGGCTGTTCTCTGCCCTAGGCTCCCACCGGCCATCAAAGTGTTCGGATGAGACTTTTTGGAATGAGGAGAAGGGGACTGGCAGTAGATCCAGCTGTTGGTCTCATGCTCCACACCACTCCCCAAGTTAGGAGCTGGTTCTAAAGCAAAACCATCCTGGCATGGGTCTTGCCGCAGGTGGGGTTTGCCTGTTCCCAAGGAGCCCCACATTCACCCAAAAAGAGTTAAACCCCCTTAAAAAGTGACTTTTATAAACCAGGGACAAGCTGCTTAAAACCAGGTCCCTCTAAAACAGGGCCAGTCATCCAGGAGGAAGAGTTGGGTTTTGCTTCTCCCAAGTCCTTCATGAGCTGCTGCAATTACACAGAGACAACAGGCATTGTCTGCAGAGGGCTCTACTGGGGATGCCAGGAGAGATCCTGTTTGCTGGATCTGGGTAAGAAGGGTCCAGGATGCTGGTGGCCTTTTTGACCCAGAGGGAACTCAGTGTGGTGAGGACAGGTCTTGGTTATCTTTCCATGGTGTCTTACCAGCTTGCTTCATGGTCCCATGAAGGATGGGGATACTTTTCCCAAAATGCCACATCCCCCAAGTGTGGATTAAGGATTCTGGCTGCCCACGAGGTTCCCCTTGGACTGGCATCGTTCTGGAGTGGCACCACTGGAGGCTGTGGGATGCATGGGGTATCCCCAAGTTGGGGATGAGGGACGGTCACCTGGAACCTCCTTTTCTTTTCTTCTAGGTGAGGACTCTCTTCGTTAGTGGGTTGCCTCTGGACATTAAGCCCCGGGAACTTTACCTGCTCTTCAGGCCCTTTAAGGTACCAGACTGGGGACAGAAGAGGGATGAAAGCACAGGGCAGGCCCTGCACACCATCCCATGACCTCACCAGCCTTGGTGGGATCTGGGAACCTGCTGGTTTTCTCCCAAAATATATCTAATTCTGTGATTTTATTCTCAGAAACAAGTTTCTGCTCCTTTTTTCCCCAATAGAAGGCATGAAAATTCAGGCAGTGGCTCAGATCTGTTACCACAGTGAACCTTTCTGAGCAGCCTTCCAATACCTGAAGGAGCCAACAAGCAATCTGGAGAGGAACCTTTTACAAGGGCATGTAGAGGCAGGGCAAGGGGGAATGGCTTTAAACTGTGAGGGGGGTGAGGCCCAGAGAAGCTGTGGCTCCCCCATCCCTCACAGTGTTCAAGGACAGGCTGGACGGAGCTTAGAGCAACCTGGTCTAGTGGAAGGTGTCCCTGCCCATGGCAGGGAGTTGGAACTGGATGAGCTTTAAGGTCCCTTCCAACACAAACCAATCTGTGATTCTGTGACTCTATAAACCATAGGAAAATGGCATCAGGCTCTTTGGGGTTTAATTGCACACTGACTCACACTCCATTTAGCAGACGACTGTTGGCTGCAGACCTCCAGTCTCTTCACCCTGCGAGACCTACATCTCAGACACTGTCTTTTTTCAAACACAAAGGACAGTAGTATCAGGCATCCACATCCTTACAAAAATCCAGCAGTGGTGAGTCCCTGTGCTGGTGGCAAGCTCCCCTCTGTGCCTACCTGATGCCCCAAGGCTGTAGGGCTGCTGGGTGATGGATGCAGGAGGTTTCCCTCTCCAAGGGCAGCTGAAAAGTGGGGATCTCTACCAACCACCCTTTTTTATTCTTTTTCTTGCAGGGGTACGAAGGGTCTCTTATCAAACTCACCTCCAAGCAGGTAGGAGCCACTCAAAGTGGGGTGAGCATCCCACGCCATGTACCACAGGTCTCTGGGGTGAGGGGTTCCTTCTCTGCTCCCTATCAGCCTCCCTGATGGTCCCTCTTCTTCTTCCTCCACAGCCCGTGGGCTTTGTCAGCTTCGACAGCCGCTCTGAAGCGGAAGCAGCGAAGAACGCGCTGAATGTGAGTGCCCCTGGATGCTCCATGTATCCTGGATTTTTCCCTCCACCTCCCCATCCCTGGATACTCTCCAGATTCCTCCATTCCTGGAATGTGCATCTCCTGTACTGGCTGGTCCTCCCGCATCCCCATCCCTCCAGCTAATCTCCGTGGGTTGCTCCTTGTCTGCATCCTCCCAGGGGGCTGCGTCCCAAAGCCAAGCCTAAGGATTGATATGAGTCTGAGAGAGATGCTTTTCCCAGCCTCTCCTGTTGTTTCAGTAAAAGAAATCCCAACTAAAGCTGCAAAAGAAAAAGTAAATTTCACTTTAGAGGCTCCCTCCTACCTCTGCGGAGTCAAACCTCCTGAAAAGAGCCACGGGCAGAAGTGTGTGGAGCTGGTTCTCCGGTTCCCCTGGGGTTTTGGTTTGGTTTGGATTTTTTTTCTTCCTTGGCTTCATTTTCAACGTAAGACTTTTTTTTTTTTTGGCTCTGCTAATCCCTCTGGATAAGAGTGCAGGACGCTGACTGCCAAATATGGTTCCAATGCTAAAGATGCCGGAGGAATGCGAGCCGCCTCGGGGCCTGGCAAATGAGCTCATTTCAAGACTGGAAGTGGAAAAGAAAAAAAGAAATTCAGTAATGGGGAGTTGTTTCTGCTGTGGGGCTGGTGTTCACCCAGCCCACCATGCCTCTCCCCTCCCGCAGGGCATCCGCTTTGACCCCGAGATCCCCCAGACGCTGCGGCTGGAGTTTGCCAAGGCCAACACCAAGATGGCCAAGAGCAAGCTGGTGGGCACCCCAAACCCCAGCACGCCACTCCCCACTGCCATACCTCAGTTCATCGCCCGTGAGCCCTGTAAGTACCAGCCCCAGCTCCCCTTAGGGAGCCCCAATGCCATGTCCCCCCAACCTGCCACTGTGGCAGTGCCAGCAGGTTGCCAGGGGTTGTCCCCATCCTCATTTTCCTCAGGGAAAATGCCTTATTCAGGCAGTTCGATGTCATGCAGACATCCCAGGTGGATGTAGCGGGATGCTGAGGGGAGCAGGGATGCTGGAGGGGGGTGGTGATGGGAACACTAGGTCCCATTGGAAGCCACAGTGCCTGTTTGCTGCAAGCATAGTGGCATGTGCTGGCTGGTGGCCGTGAGTCCCCAAACACTAGGACATGAGACAGCTGGCTCTGAACGGTGCACAGAAATGGGATGAGCTCTCGGTGCTGCTTCACGGTGCCAGGGAGTATCTGGTCTCTGTGGAAGCCTCAATGATATCTTGCTGTGAACACGCCATACCCGTTTCTGCTATTGAAAAAGCATTTCTTGTGTGGATACCAGTTCCTCGCCTCACTGCTGTGCATGGCTGTGAGCTGCACGCTCTCCTCCGCACCCACCGACACTGGATTCCTGGGGTAAATAAACCTCTTGGAGATGATGCACCAGGCCCTGTAGCATCACTTGCAACACTGCCCTGCGTTTTCCCAGTGGACAAATTCGGCGTTGGCTTTGTGGTTAGCTCTTGCCAGCAGCACCATCATGTCGTGCTTCTCCAGAGGAGGCTCTGCTCCTGCTTTTGCCTGCTTCAGGGGAAGAAGGAAAAACCAGCAGAGCTGTTGGCTATCATGTGGCGTGGTGGGGGCCCCATCCTGGTGCTTGCCATTAACTCTCCTTCTTCTTTTCTTGCAGATGAGCTCACAGTGCCTGCACTTTACCCCAGTAGCCCTGAAGTGTGGGGGCCATACCCCCTGTACCCAGCGGAGTTAGCACCTGCTCTACCTCCTCCTGCTTTCACCTATCCCGCTTCGCTGCACGCCCAGGTAATTCAGACCCATCCGCCACCACTGTGCTCACCCTCACAGACCCCCTTCTTGGTGCTCGCCGCACCACTAACCTCTGCCCAGCTAACAGGTACTCACCCCTAATCACCAAAAATTAGGGATGGCATCCAAACACCTCTCTCTGCCTTCCTCCCTTCACTTTCACTAGCTGGGGAGGGAGGGATTGGGGATGCTTGCTGGGGCTGGACTTGATCCATCCCCATCGCTCCCAGTACTGAACAACCCATCCACTCCCTTGAGCATCACTGGGATGCGGCTTGCTGGATGCAGGGTGTGAAGCAAAGCGACCTTGAGGAGAGGGAAAGTGAGTTGCAAATGGAGGACCCATCTTTTATTGACAAGTGCTTTTCTGTTGGCTGCCCCGATGGCAGCATGTGGATGTTAAAATTAAGCACCTACCTAGTGGAGAAAAGGAGAACTAGAAATGGAGACGGTGGCGGATTTCTTTGCAATGCCAGCCTTTGGAATGTTTCCTGTAGTGGCATCACAGGGATGCTGGGAAGAGATGCCTGCCATGGAGTGGGGAACAGAAGCTGCCTCCCCAGCAGCCATGCTGGACATTATCCCAGCTTGTGCTCCTCAGCTGCAGCTTGGCGGTGAGCAGGAGGAAATGAGCACATGGAAACAGATTTGCCGGATAAGCCACATCCGAAAGTCTTGAACCGGGTTATCCGGAGCCACCATCGCTGGAGCCAGAGACAGCTGGGGGCTGGTTTGAGCGGGAGGGCGAGGAAAAGCGCTCCATGTACAAATCATCCTCAGCCTTTGGATGAAACTCCAGGTTTTCAGGCCTTGCTGTTTGTAGGAAGAGCGGGGGTAAATATTATTGCAGTGACGTACTTGCCTTGTCAAATAACCACTAACAGGCAGCACCTGCACTGCTCGGGAGGCTGGTGAAATGGCCAGCAAAGGAAATGGAAACATAAGAAGGCTCTGAGGGCTCCTGGGAAAATCCATGCTGAGAATTGATGTTAGATGCTGAGACTATCCCCACTTGGTCCTGCTGCAAGCTGCAATGCCACAGGCTGCATTCAGCCCCAGCCAGTGTCATCATCCCAACCAGAGCTGGGATGTACTGTGTGTGTTTTGACCTTCTCTTTGGGGAAGGCTGGGAAAAGGGAACCCAGAGGAGCTTCGTACCAGGGTGTGTGGCCACTACTCCTCTCACCTTGTTGCCTCTTACCTTTGCAGATGCGCTGGCTCCCTCCCTCTGAGGCTGGTTCTCAGGGCTGGAAGTCCCGTCAGTTCTGCTGAATGCTGGGTGAGTGCTCTCCTGTCCTCCCCCCTGCTGCAAGTCTCGTGGTCTCAGGCAGCTCAGAGCTGGTGAACATCTCATAAAGCCTTAATGAAAACTCTCCTGGAAGCCCCAGTGTGGTTACCAGGGAGGTAGGAGGACGGTTCGATTACACCTGCGACCACTGTGGATGGCAAAAGCCTTGTGAAATGTGCTCTGCAAATAACTCAGCCTTTTGTGGCTAGATAAACAAAAGTGATTCAAATGGAATAGGGGAAAGAGGCTCGGCTGATGCTAAGCATCGCTTGCTCCATCAGCCTGCAGGAAGTCTCCTGTGCCAGTGTTTCCAGCTAAAATCTAAGCAGAGCTGTATTAGGAAGAGGAGATGAGTGAATCTCTCAAACAGGTCCATCTGCCTGCAGCAACCATGGTAGCCAAAATGGGCTGCGAGGACGGAGGGTCAGGGACCACCTGGTTCCCTGCCTTGCTCCACCAGCCAGGAAAGGCTATGGCACAGCCCAGCAAACAATTTTGCTGCTCAGACTTTCCTGCCTGCATCCCATATAGAATCATAGAATGGTTTGGGTTGGAAAAGACCTTAAGATCATCCAGTTCCAGCCCCCTGCTATGGGCAGGGACATCTCTTACCTACAGCATGTCACCCAAGGCTCTGTCCAGCCTGGCCTTGATAACTGCCAGGGATGGAGCATTTACCACTTCTTTGGACAGCCTGTGCCAGTGCCTCACCACCCTCACATTAAAGAACTTCTTCCTTGTAGCTAACCTAAATCAAACTGTAAGTTTGAACCCATCACCCCCTGTCCTATTGCTGCAGTCCTTGATGACGAGTCCCTCTTCAGCATCCAGATATACCATGTGGAGCCTATCAGGGCAGGTTTAAGCTCCAAACTGCCCCCTTAGGAAGTGCTGACACTGGCCACCACCAAACAACCTCTCCCCACAGCACACTGACCTCGGTCCCTGACCCTACACCATGTCCTCTCGCAGGTCTCAGGTGTGTGATGGTGGCCTACAGTCAGTCTTGTGGGTATTAATGGAGTCTTCCAAGGTGGCTACTGGGTTGGTGTGTTCTCTGCAAAACCACAGTGTGCTGGTAAGGCTGCAGCACAGCATGGCTGTGCCGGGGGGAGGTGGCCCAAGGGAAGGGGGTAGAGGGGTGAGGAAGCCAATGTGGTGTCCCCAAGGGAACAGGCAGCGAGGTGACAATCCCTGGGATTGAACCCTGCTCCCTCTGTGGCACGACACCTCCAGCACCAGTCCAGGGATCCATGCTCTGCCATTCCTGCGTTTATCGCTGTTATCGGGGGTGAGAGTTTAGACAGCCAAGGAATGCTTCTCGGCTTTGAATTACCCCCAGTAATCTCATCTCGCTGCCGTGCTCACTTCCTGCCTTGGATCAACACAGACTGAATTCCTCTTAAGTGCAAAATTCAGTTCCAGCTTAACTCTCAGCTTCCCAGCTGGTGCCTCCCTGGTTAAAAACCCAGAGGCTACAGAAGAACAACCAGGGTGGTCCTTTCCCTCTGCCTGACCCCAGGGTGCTGAGAGCCCTGGCTCTCCCTGCAGGCATTTCCCATCTTGCCCTTTCTGGGTTAAACAACTGTCCTTGGAGCTGCTCTCCCTTCTTCACCCCATTTCCAAAACAATCCTCCCTCTACGCTGCAGCACGGGAGCTTCCCTACAGGGGAAAAAAGATTGACCACATTCACTTTGCCTCAGCCCAGGATAGCAGCTACCTTTTTTTTAACACCTCTCTCTGTTATTACAGGCTTGAAAAAACCACAAAAAAAACCCTCACGCAAGTTTGGATTCCTCCAAGACTTTCCCACAGCCTCTATCACACATCTGCTCTCCTAGAAGAAAAATGAAAAAGCATACCTAGTAATAATATCTTCCTCTTTTACACTGTATATTTGTGAGAAAGAGTGTGTTACTTCTGAAAGCATGGTCTGACAGGCATTGCTGTAGTGTTTGAAAAGTCTTCAAACAGAACCATAGGAAAGCAGACTGAAAAAAACAACCCAAAAAAGGCAAAACAAGAGCAAGTATTTTTGTACCAAACCTCCTGAACAGAACAATCTTACACTGGGTCAGACCACAGGTTTTGTGCTTCACTTTTGAATGCGTGTCATTAGGAGCCTGTATCCCCCTGCCCTGTCAATTGCATGTCAAAGGCATGATGCTCATGTGCATGCAGATGTCAAGATGTACAATTCGGGTGTGTAGGATCATGCTCCCTCTGGCACAGGAATTGTGCTCCGGCTGCATCGGCAAGACATCTGCGGACACTGACAGTATTACTGTTTTCTTCCCAGTTTGTACCAAATGACAACCAGGCAGGACAATCAGAAACTTTCTTATGGTGATTTTGCTTTCTACCTTACGGCTATGTTAATAGCTTGCTGTGCAAAGCTTCGGCACGTTACAACGGGCTCAGATCAGGGACGGGCAGAGATAGCCCACTTATGTAGCAAGGTGACAATTTGCCTCCTCCTCCTCTTCCTGCCATGACTGCTTGAAGTTGTTACAGGCAACATAAACTGCTGTATGAGAAAAAACAAACGACAAACCACTGGTTTGCCAGCTTACTCAAGGTTGGGCACGAGTCCTGAGCAAGCTGAGGGGCAAAGGCTGTTTGACATACCAGTCTCTCCCTCTCCTTGCTCCAGGAGAAATTTGGGAAGAGCAAAGCAAACCAAAACCTCAAAGAGATTTCAAGTTTCTTGCAAAAGGAGGTGCAAAACTTCTTCTATTGCCTCTCCCCCCAGCCCCAGCCCCGGCTGCAGGGCACACTGAGCTCAGCTGCTGCTCAGGCTTCGCCATAGTCAGTTTCCCAGCTGCACTGAAGACATGGGGTGCCTGTGGCCTTGTTAAATACATCATAACCTTTTTCTTCCTCCCTCCTTTTATTCTGTGGGTAGGCTGAGATTTCAGCTGCTGGAGCCAGGGCAGGGTGCTGGGTGAAGCAGTGCGATGGGAAACTGTCCTGTTGGGGTCTTCTGTAACAAATGGCACTGATACAGGCAACGTGAGAAGAAATCAATTCCAAGACAAACCCCTGAGTGGCTCTAAAAGGAATGATATCAGCGTTTCCAAGCGATGGACTAACTCTTTTAGCAAACTGTTTCCTGTACTTTGTCTTGTGGAGAGGAGAGAAGCATCCACATTGTCTACTCCGCTTTTGGAAAGGTGTTTAAAGGTACTTTTCTATTGTAATTTTTTAATAAATAAAACCAGTGATTATTATAAGTTACGTGCAGAGCGTCTGTCATGTGCTGTGTATCTGGTTGGGAACTGGGAGAATCATCCCAGCACACACCCTTCAGGGCTCTGGGTAATAGCAGTGTCCTTCCTCTGGGTATTTGAAGGTGACACAGTGACTTTTTTCAGGGTTGATACTGTCGTCCTGCTTGACTCACGTGGATCTCTAGGAAAGATCCAAAATCCAGGCTGGAAGGATCATCAGGCTTAAAAGGAATGACTCCAAACTTACAGAGATGTTATCGGTTAGTTTTTAAACCTACTAATCTTGGCACTGAGTGCAGGAGCTAAGCTGCATTTTTCCATGAGCTCAGCTACAGCAGAGGCAGACGTAACCTAGAGACCAAGGGCCAGATTATCTGTTTTTCCTTAACACTCTGAGAATTTTGACAAACTTGGTTCATGAGCCCAACCTAGAAATTCCTCCTCCTTCCTCCACTCTGCTCTCTCCCTGATGAATGCCACCAGCCTCAGCCAACATGCCAGACTTTGAAAGCAAAGCACCAGGAGCAAGCTCCAGCTTAGAAAACCCAGCCTGGAGAATGGTGTGTAAAGGATGTTATTAAAGCAGGATACAAACTCGCTGAGAGTGAAAGAAAAAGGCACAGTGGTGTTACTTGAAACCCCCGCTGGCAGGGATGAAGAGTTAAGCCCTTAATGTTGGAAGCTAATCCCTCCGCGGCCACCACAAGTCACAGCTTTCTTTCCGAGTTAAGTTCAGAGGAGAGGTTTATTGGCAGGCCTGGGATGGGAAGGGAAGAGAGTGCTTAGCCCAACTACTTTCAGAACAACACTGTCCTGGGCACTGCTTCAGCGAGAGAATCAAATGCAGATTCAACAGCAAACATTCTCCATCGCTAAAAAAGCAATGAAACCCGCAGGGAAATGTCCTCCTTGACTTTGCTTGGGCACAGCATCTGCTGGGACATCTGCCCAGTAAAAGGAAGTGGAGCCTTCCCCAAAACATTTAACCTCCTGAACCTTTTCTTTAAAGGCAGAATGTTTTCAGCTCCATGCTGATCAGTGTTGCCCTCATTGGCGATGGGAAGCAAGGGAGCATGCTCACCTGGTCCCAACGTCCCCTTTGCCCATGGTGACCTTTCCCATGTGGCGGGGGGAGCATTCCTTCCCCATGACCATCAGGGTGCTTACAGGAAGGCCCAAGCTGCTGGCCAACACCAGAAGATTGCAAAACAGGATCCAGGACTCCCAGGCCAGTGCTGGCACCCAATACCAGGGATAAGTCCCAGGCTGGGGGGCATGAACAGGCAGCACTGGAAAAACTAAAACGGGAACATTTTGCACTCTGTTTCCAAGTCTTTCTCTCCATATTCCCCTAATACCAAGGCTAAGCTTGGGCAGGGGGGAATGCAGGCAACTCCTTCCTATGCATCTCTACATCCCTACATCTCTACTCTGAGGCTGCCCACTGATAGGCAGCAGGCTGGAAGCAATGGTGAAGGCAGGGAACAGGTTGCCAGGGCCTGTGGAGAAAAGAACAAGCCCTAACTCCCCACAATGGATGGACACAACCCATCAGTGGAAGAATGGGAACAAGACAGGAGGAGAAGAGCTGTGTCTTCCAGAGGATTGTACAGGGGGGCAGGCAGCAGCAAAGGCAGGGATGAGGGGATGGAGATGGGCCAGCCAGGGCAGGGAAAGCAAAGGGCAGACAAAGCCGACGCCGAGGCTGGCCAGCAGGGCCCGCAGCCCGGATGGGGCAGGGAGGAGGAGCCAGCCCAGCACTGGCTCCTGCGGGCCTCCTTGGGAGAAGGGGGAAAGGAATAACAAGCCCCGGAGAGAAAAGATGAGAGCACTGGGGTTTGGCCAGACAGCTTTAGAGGCTGAGACACAGGCTGGTAGGGAAGCTGGTGGCTAAGAGCAAAGAGGTAGCTTTGTGAGGACAGCTGGGGTGAGGGTGCAGCACTCACCTTGGATTTTCTCCCCAGTTCTCAAAGCTTGGGGAAATTGAGAGGCATCAGCCAGCTAGGGTCACTGTGTTGCCTAAATGCTGCCAGGCAAAGCTACCCTGTCCTCCTTGCTAGCACAAAAAGACTCCATGTGCACAGAAAAGTACACAGCTAAAGCACTGGCCAACCCCACTGCCCTGGGAAGGATGCGGGTAACTGCAGCATGGAGACATTTCAACCCAGGGAGATGAGCAGGGTGCCACAGATGCGTGCCCTGCAACTGCAGGCTGCCTGGAGAGCCAGGCTTCAGCCAACATTTAAACACCATGGTCTGCCTTGCTGCACACTCAGGCTGGAAACCAAGATGATGGTGGAGCTTGAAAAGCAAAGTGAAGAAATACCATCAGCAGACCTCTGAAATGTTTCTTCTAAAACACGGGGAAGTCAACCATTAGTAGAGTCTGGACTTCATCTCTGCAGTCTCCATAATTAATAACTAGCTCAGAAGGGAATAGAAAACACAACTGATGGAGGCAGGAGGAAATCACACAAGCACTTCAGGCCTTGGATGTAAGCCCAGAAGTGCAGGTATAGTAAAAAAATTAAGTTAATGGAAGAACAGCCTCCTGCCTTAACCACCCTTTTCCCCTGCTGTGCTTGCACTCTAGACTGTGTCCAACCCACAGGGCTGGTTGAGACCAGCATGTGGGTCCCAACCACATTGTGCTGATGGGTTTTTGGAGGCATGGCTGTTTTTTCCTGGGCTGCTGGGTAACACAGAGGCTGCTGCGGACACTTGCAAACTAAAGCAGCAGAAAGCAAGCCAGCAAGAAACAAAGAGAACTACTCTTTCAGCAAGCAACTGGGGCTCTGACCCACATCAGCATGTTGGTAAAAGGGGCTGCAGGAGGCCTCTGAACCAACCTCCCTCTTGCAACAGAACTGCTGCCAATGAGGTCTTGGCAGCCTGGTCTAGTCTGGGTGATGCACGAAACCTCCATGGATGGAGACACCTCCCCACCAGCTTCTTTTTTCCTAATATCCAAGCCAAACTTCCCATGTTCCCCTATTGTGTCATCTGGCATGGCTGCCAAAAAGTTTGACCACATCATCTTTCTAACTGGCTTTCACATCGCTGTACCTGTGTCTTTACCGCCCAAAGCTGTCCCAGCTCCCCACTCTCTTCCCAGACCCTCTGTCCCCAGCCCTGAGCAGCCCAGAAGCCCCAAACAGACCCTCCCCAAGCATCTCTCTTGAGTTGGGGGGAGGCCCAAGCTAGACACAGTTTCAAGGTGTAACCTCCACAGTGCTGAGCAGAGAGCCAAGAGCTTCCCTTGCTTCGCTGGCCTTTGCTGGAGCGGTACAGGCTGCGTGTTCCTCATTCGGGAAGACAGTGGCTACAGCTATGCAATATCCAGCACAAGGGAGAAGCTGCCTTCCTGCTGAGAGCCCTGCTGTATCCAGACAAGCCCTCTCATCTGGGGAATTGCCATTCTGCCTTATCTGTTTTACAGGGATGCATATAAGACATAAGGGATGCACCTGCTCCAGAGAGCCTGTGCAGGGCAAGACAGACAGGGTTAGGAATGTGCCTATGGAGCTGAACAGACCTAAGGAGCAGCATAGAAGCAGACCCTCTCTCCTCTGGGAGGATATGTGGCCCCCAAATCACCTTCTGCATTACCACAAAATGCTGTCCCAGGACTCCCTTTTGTAAGCACTCCTAGAGTCAGGCTGGGCAGTGCTGCAGCAATGCCAGCTACATGAGGTAACCAGGAATACTTCTTTCAGGCTGATCCCTCTCTTACTGACAACTCTGCAGCAGGCTGCAATAATCCAGCCATATCCAGCAGTAAAAAGCCAGTACTAGCAGATTGAGGTCTGAGCTCTCCCCTCCTTGATGGCTGCTAGAGGTTAGCCTTGCTGGTCTTAACCAGTCAACAGTAAGCAGTCAGTCCTCCTGGACATCCTTCTCCAGGTGCAGGAGCTGACAGAGGCCCCCAACACTCTAACACAAGAAGGAATTTGGGCCTGGTACATTAGCAGCGACCGGAAAGCAAGCAATAAAGCTGGAAATAATTAGCCGTCAGCACCAGAGTTGCTTCCAGTCATCTGCAAATGCAGTCCCTCCTCATCAGAAGGTATCAGGAACCCAGCTCTCCCTCATGGTCCTGTACCACCTGCCCATGCTCATCAGAAGTGACAGCCCTCACTGGCTACATCCATGCGCAGGGTCTTTATACCATTTGGCAGGACTCCCTCACCTCTCTCTACTCTGCTCTCTAAAAGCCTTCAATGATGATGATGAATTATGGATTAGCTCTGGTACACACCACCTTATGTCAGTTTTCTCATTCAAGCATACAAAATCCTGCTGTTTTCATCCCCTTCCAGAATGATCATCAGAACAGGAGGAGGAGGTGGAGTAACTCTTTAGTTAGAGCAACTTTTAAGAGAGAAGTCAGTACAGTTGTGACACATCTGGGCTATTCAGCTTGCACCTTAAAAAAACAAGTGTGCCTTTATGTTGGGGCACTCCTTCCTCCCCAAAAGATAAACTAGTGTAATACTGAGGGGGCAACAGGACGGCGTGCACGTCCCAGGCCGCTTGCAGACCTCAGCAGAGCTGTGTTCTCTGCTCCACTGACTGCTGCAGATACTGTCTTCACAGCCACAGGCTCAAGGTGTGATTGCACAAGCAAAAGGGTGGCGTAGACAGCTCAGATATAACATCCTTGACTGGATACGACACGCACCACCTGAGGAGCCTCAAGAGAGTAGAAGAGGGAAGAACTCATCTTGTAGGGACAGGTAAAGACTGCGCCAAGATAGGTTTACCAAGAACCTTCCTGAAATGCATGAGACAGAAGTGCCTGCCATGGACTAGATGATCCCTGTAGGTCCCCTCCAGCTGAAGTATTCTATGTTCTATCTTAGTCAAGGGCAGGCAGAGTCTCCTTATCCTCCCAGTTAGCAGCAGATGCTTCCAGGGAATGAAGGGAAAAATGGAGTAATAGGCCCATGGCCCCGAGGAGAGAGCATGATGCCTCTCAACAGCCCTTCACAATGCCAGACTAACAGAAGATGGATTTTGCCAAAGAAAGCGAGCTGAGGGCACAGTGGGTTTGGCCACCAGGAGAACCATCTTGCCAAACACAGAATACATGAGAACACCCTGGAGGAAGATGAAGTAGGTTTAAGTTTTTCACAGCTGCGAACTCTTATGCTGAACTCCAACGAAAAGCCTGATTTGGACATTATGCTGTGAAGAGACTGAAAGTGGACTGGAGCGGCACTAAAATGCTTTCAACAAACAGACTCCTGCTGATACAGTCTGAGGTGTTTTCAAGTTGCACCATTTAAGAGATCTTGGTAAACAAAACCCATAAGGATCCTTGGGAGCATCTTCAACAGAAAAACAAACCTGAACTCCTGAAACCCACACAAAGACAGGAGCTCACGCTTATTCTCTGAGCTTCTTTTCTTCACAACTGCTTGTCTGTATTCCATGACACTTCCAACAGGCTAATGTGAGCTTCCCTTCAGCTATATCCAAGACTGTACCTGTAAAATTTATTATGCCTTCCTCTGTAGAAGACTTCCTCTGATGATACAGAGCATCTAATCCAGCCTTTCAACCAAACTGGTTTGTTCGTTTTAACACTGGAGCCTGACAATGCCAGCACAGCACACAGACCTGATGGACAGCCTTCCTTCCCTATTTTTTGACCTAACATATTTTTAATCTTTGAAAATAGCTGCAGGCATTTTCTTCAGACTTCCCTATTACCTTAATCACTTCAGCAGAGAAACAAAGCAGGTAGCCTACCTTACAGTCCGCTTTGCAAGCTTTGGGTCATAGAGAAAGCATAACTACGTAAGGTGACTGTGAAGTTAACCCCCTAAAAACCCAGAAGGTATGAAAGGCAACTCAGAGCTCACTAAAGAGTTCTACTTTTGTCGGAGTACTACCACCAAAAAAAAAATCACTGCTCAAAAATGCAGCAGATGGAAGGGAACTTTTTTGTAGTTTTGGAGTTATGATGACAGGAGAGAGAAGAACAGTTTTGCAAGTGTGCCACGGGTGCTTTAAAGCCGAGCTGTAATGGAAAACTAAAAAGCTCCAAAGGAATTGCTTGTGCTGACCTGGAAAATATAGGGAATAAAAACAATTTCAACACCAGCCAGAGCAGCACACCTTTTCATATATATTCATATTAAAAAAGCATAGGAGAAAAAAAAAATAGAAGAAAACTCCTACCAGCATTTATCAACTCTTCAAGGTTGATACAGCACTGACACATGCAATGCCAGAAGTACTGTCTGTTCCTCAAAAGAGCACTCTTTAGTATCAGAAGGATAAATGCTACTACACTTACAGAAGTGTATGACTTCTTGTGTGCTTCCCCAGGCAGACATAACATGTTCAGTGCAACAGCAACAAAGCCTTATTCTTCATCTGTTCACGTGTCCAAATCTGATGGCCTCTGCTTCGGCCCTCAACACATCAAGACACCAGCTCATGTGCAAGCAGCAGTAATCTGCTGCTGGTGGCGTATCACAGTCACCTATTTTATCTTTGATCCTAACCCTAGAAGTGCAGAGAAGCAACTCCTCTCCTGCAGTGCCATGAAAACAGTATCAGCATTGACTGACTCTGGTTCAGCACATACAAATAAATTATCAAGACACAATTTGGCCATGTTCCACATTAGTCTGTACTGCGCAGAACATCAGGCAACTGGAGCATTCATTTAAGGTGGTTCCTCCCTACTCCCCAACCACAGATGATAAAAAGATGACAGTGTCAGCCCAGAACAATAAGTCATCAAAAAGATAAAAATACAACAAAGATTCCTTCACTTCCTTGAAAAGGAAAATGCAACAAGCACAAAAGATGTTGATTCTCTCATTCTTTAAGGATGGAAAACTGGAAACCAGCATTAAGTTTATTACTGAAAAACAAACAAAAAAAAATGGCTTCAGCATTACTGTCATTTTATTTCCCTCCTGTCCACAGAGTAGAACTGTGCAACATATGTGCACCCCCTACAATGCTGAAAAATCACCAAGGGCAATTTCTGATTAACGTTAGGAAGCTGCGGCTGCATTGCCGTCCTGCAGCCTGCTGGGACTTCAGGAGAGGGTTTTTGTCTCTTTTATTTTTTCGGAGTTTGAGCCTCAGATATCACCTATTCTCAGTAAAGCTCAGTCTCATGGCAAGAAAGAAGCCTACAAATAGGGGGTGTATTTGGCTATGAAAGAAACTTGCTTGAAGTGATTTTAGGAAAAGGTTTTCCTGAAATAGATAAAACAAATGTTGTATTCAATCCTACCAGAAAGCCCCTTGTAAGTAATTCCAGGTAAACACCCATTAAGCAATGTAAAAGCAGAGTTAAGCACTGAACAGGAACTCCTGCATCACATGCGGAGCACCATTTATCACTATGCCAAGAGGCAACTAGTGAGAACCTCTTACTTAAAGACACATTTCCCATTAGCTAATTAAATTAAACTCTAAACTTAGTTCATACTTGCTCTTAAACCGACCTGTTTCACCTGGGCAGTTGCTGGGGTGAGGGAAACACATCACATTACTATATACAGTCAGTCTTTCTGCAAGCAGACACTGAACCCAAGTGGCAAAATCCTGATATATTAAAAATGCATGTTTGCTCCAGATTTCAACTGGTCACTGTTTGCCAGGAACGACATCAGAATAATCTTTTAATACTCCAGCCAAGTGGTCATTGTGACTCTTAAACCGGCGTTTCTTCTGAGAAGCGGGTTTCTTCCTCCTCTGAATAGGAGCCTACAAGAAGAAATAAACAGCAGTCAAAAGATCAGCCCTCCAGCTGCAACATCTGACCTGATGTGTGATGCTGTGCTAGTCATCACATCAGTGAAGAAGAGCCCTGCCTGAACCAGGGGCAGGCAGGCAGGGAAGGTGCTTTCTTTTTCTGACAAGAAGCAACAGCATTCAACTCAAATCCTGGCAGGGAGATAGGGACAGAGCAGTCTGTATCCCATGCACAGCAGTAAAGCTGGCATTTGTTAAGTGAAGCTTCCAAACACCCCATGCAGCTACAGAAGCAGGTACGTGATCCATCATTCTATCCACAATTATGTGCTCAAAGACACCTTTAGCATGTAAGGAAGTCAAGAGTGCCTCCATGGTGAGAGGCATTAAAGCTTCTAGTGCAGTGACTAGCAGAAACCAGGAACAAGTCCTGTGTGGAAGGGAAAGGACAGTTTGAAGCTCTGTGCAGAAAAGACATGATGTATCACATCAAACAAATGTTAAAAAATGAATTGCTTGAAGCCAGGAAGAAAGCATTTTTTCAGAGCTTGCAGCCATTTTGGCCTCCCAGTATAACACTGGGAGCATATTGCACCCAACTTGGAGAACAGCATGTGTGTGGTGGGAGGCATATTGCATGAGGGTTCTCATCAGGACATCAAAGCTATTTAGCAGAGAAGAAAAAGTGACAAAACTCTGACCCTTCTCCCCAAAAAAGCAACTATTCTACTCCTAATGTATTGTACAGCTTCAAACAGAAGCTTCCACTTTGGAGCTCACACAAATTTTTGGCATTTCCCCTCTCCTTGCTGCTGCTTGGGTTATTACACAGACTCAAACAAGTTGTAAAAACACTGACTGCTGGCTACAGCATTGTTATTTGCAACTTCTTAAAACTGGTCACACTTCCCTGAGCTACACAAAGCAGCTGTGCATAGCCTTATTATCATCTTTTGGAATTAACACTGGTGGCTCAGGAAGTGGAAATCCCCTAGAAAGATTTGCAATTTGTATCTCTTACTATTTTCTTTGGTCCAGTTTCTTGCATGGAAGAAATACCCTGTCGTTTCAGATACTCTTCAATCTTCTCCTCATCCATAGAATCCACAGGAATGCTCCTCCACAGCTTCTGAAACTCTGAAACACCAAAGAAACCCTTGTTTTATATCCTCATCGAGAGCACTCACAGGCAACATGGGCTTTTAATGTGAATTTGCTATGGAGTCTCTTTTTTGCCTAGCACCTCTATAGCTGTGTAGACTGTCAATGTGTTTTATAAGCCTTGGCTCAAAAGATCTTGGTGAAGAGTAATAACTAACCATAAATGGAAACTACATTTACACATCTTCAGTTGCCACTGTCTTGGGAGACTTGTCATTTTATAGTCCAATTTACTGAAGATTCAAGGCACTTGCTTCAGTGGGTTTACACTTGTTCATCACTGTAATATAATACATACCGTGCTGTATGGATAATAAATTATTAACATTCCTCTGGTGTTAAAAAGAGAGATACCTTAAAAGACACAGCAGTAGGAAAAAAGGAGAAAGACAGTAAGTCTTTATTAGAGCAGCTGCCATCTGCCTGCACACTTTCTGCCTCACGTTAAGTTCCACAGAGCCTCTGGAATGCTTTCTCCAGGCAGCGGCTGGTACAATCTTACCTCCCTTCATTCCCCAGGCAGTAAGTTCAATATATCCTGTCAGCAGGTTTGGCTAACAAACTATAAATAAAACACGACGCACACAGAAACGCAAGACTACATTTTTTCCCTTTATTTCCAGATATATTTAGTATACAGTTGTCAAAACAACCACAACTTCTGCAAGCTTAAGAAGCTGTCCTACACAGCAGGCGATGAAACGACAGTCTGCCACAGATACACTGGCTCTAGATACGCTGCAACAGTGTGACACTGTACAAAAGGTATACGTAACAGACTTGGTTCCTGTACTTGGACCAATTCCCTTCCTAATACCGCTTGTTTTTCTACAAAAAGTGTGCTTTAAGTCTTGGGTCTTTCTTTTCTTCCCACTACCAACAGTAAGGGGCTGTTTAAGCTTTCCAGGAAACAAAAGAAAGGTATTTTGCCCGTGAAGAACAACAATGTTCATTTTTTGCAATGCAGAGTTTTTCAAGAGAACCAAATCCTGTCAAAACACCACTTTTGGTTACATGAAGGTAGCGCTCAGCCCATTTTTCATACAGGCACATGCACTCTCATACAGCACAGCAGTATCACTGAGACCACCAGCTTTCAGATAACTTAACGCAATGCCTGCTATCACACATCATCTCTCACCTAATGCTGTTGCAGCAAGTGGAGAATGCCATACTGTGATCAAAGCTCAACATGCGAGAGAGATTCCTTAGGGATGAGCCCTCAAGATCAAGACTTAACAGCCTGTGCAAGGTTCTCATTGCATCCTCCTGGCTGAGCAGAGCATGCTCTTTCAAACTATTTTCTTTCTGGTCATCCCCCCACCCAGTCCTCAACACCCAAGTTGAGCCCCCAGGGGTGCTTGGAAAGACAAAAATCAGTACTGCACATTGCAAGTAACTGTATTTCCGACCATGTGTCTGCACTTCACATGTTAAGTGACAAGGCCGCACATAAATGCATGACTATTAAACAGATCCCAGTTAGAGATACTTTAATGCTGTGTTGTGCTGTTCTGCCTTTGGCTCTGCACGTATGACTCCAGTAGGAGCTGAAGAGCTGCAGGTCAGTCCCCCAAGATGTACGACAGGCATGTGAACACAAGGTGATGGCAGAGGAGAAAAGTGATAACTGAACTTTCACATGACAGCGTCCTTTTATTCATGATGATCTGCTACAAAGACAGATGATATTTCTCCTTATTAGAGTTTATGATATATGGACAAATACGTCTCAGTGCAAAAAAAGAAAAAAAGAAGGCTGAGGATAGGTGCTTAAGGTTAAACTGGTCTACATTCTTCTGGGGAACAGAAGTGAAAAATTAAACATCAGAAAATAAATGGTCAGCTCTTCAAGGATCAACATGCACAGGAGTGCAGATCATGGTTAATATCTAACCACGGCGGTTTGCATTTCTTGTAATGCAGCGGTTAAACCATCATTATAGCTTCTCATTCACCTTTTAAACTTAGCCAAGAAATACGAATCTAAGTCACCAAGAATCAAAACCGCAACGCTAAAATGGACTTTACACACAGATAATTTAATCCACTAACTGGCCTCACCAGGGTCACTCTACAGTATTCTGCAACTCCCATATAAAAATTCCTTCATAAATCAGGCTGCTTTCAACGTTGTTGCTTTGACTGTAGCAACTGCAAAAGAATCTTCTCCCCATGCTGAAGCTCTATGTAGGGCATTAAAATGTGTTACTGCCTAGGAAAGTTAGTGGGGAAGTCACACCAAAACACCCCCCACAGAATACTCTGTGTTAAAGGATTGATCCAGGATTAAAAGCACAGGATAAAGGTGGAAAAGCAAAAGAGCTGCCACCCTTCTGACAGCTGTGCATACCAGCTGTCTGCATTCAGGGTGCCACTGAAAGGGAAAAGGAGATACATCTATCATCTCATCACAAAACTGACTCAGTGTAAAACCACTGAGCAAAATGAAAGAACTGAAGAAGGAGAGCAGCTGTCTGGCTGCACCGAGCCATTGCCACATTACCTGTAAGAGTTATTCAGAAGTCTCCAAGGACTATGCCCCTATCAGCTAGTGAAAGTTTAGACCTTGGGAATATGTTATCTGAATTATTGCAACACCCTCTCTGAAACAGAAGCTATGAGAAAAGCTGGCAATAACTACAGCTCTCTAGAAACAACTCTCTGCACTTGTAGCTGCACTATTTCTACACCTCAGAATTCAAACCCTTGACCCAAGATAGAAAAGATATTTCTCCAGCTTCTTTGAGGAGAATCTGAAGTGCTGTCACCCTGGCTGTGTGGCCCAAGCAAATGGGGTCACCACTTGTTAAAAGCAGCACCTCACAAGAGGGTCCAAGGGGAGGAAATGGCGCTCAGTGACATGATTGCTGCGCTCCACCACCTCTGGAGCAGCATCAGTGCTTGCAGCTGGCCAGAGAGGAGGATGTGTTAGGCTGGCCTATCTCTGGAGAGGGGAGAAGACTGAAAGAAAAATGCTGTGAGGAGCTGATGTATCTGAAGAGCAGACAACAGTGACAGAAGGCAGTTCTTAGAGATGGTTTCAATATACCAGATCCTTTTTTTACAACTCCTTTCTTGTCTCTGTGGACAGGCACCAGGAGTTCAGTACTGCTGTGAGGAGTGGGAAGGGGATTACTGGAGCAGAAAGCTCACCACATTCTGCCCTGCTTTAGCCAGGCACAGAGAACAGGTTCAGATGCCCACATTCCTGCAATGCATGTAACCATTTAGATTACAGAGCATATTCAATTTTCCTTCTCCCTGTCCTGTCAACAGCAAGGTGATCTTCACACCATCAAAAGCACAGCAAAATACTCTTCTATCAGAAACACTAAACTATTTGAGAGATCAGCCAGAACAAGTGCATAATAGCTATAGAAGAAGAAAAACTGCCCAGCAGTCAAGACAGTAAGGCTACTCCTGAGTGCAGCAGGCTGCATTCAGACAAGCTGACAATTTCTCCCACCACCTGGGCTGCTATGACAAGACAGAGCCCAGAAAAAAATCCCCCAGGGAGAAATTCCCAAAGAATTTCTGGCCAAAGCAATGCAGATGCTTCAAACCCTTAAGGAAACACACACATTTTCAGCAGAACTTTTAAGACCTGATGCCAATGCAGATCTCTCCCAGAGGAGGCAGAAAGTTGTGATCCAGGTACCCAAGGCAGGTGCTCTATGTCTTACCTGGACTGTGACCAAATCCTGTATGCAGTACCTTGCAATTTGACCACTGAAATATTTTAACTCAGAGGCTTGACAGAATCAACACTACTCAAAATCTGCTCCCTTGGCTCCTCCAGATGGCTAACTTCTGGTCTTTCAAGTAATGAGGGGAGGAAACAAGACCATGAGCTGACTGAATGGCCAGTTTAGATGTTTGCTAACATTTCCAGCATGGGGATGTCTGCATGCAGAGACTTAAAACAATAAGCTTTGACTATCAGTAACACACAGCAAAGCCGAGGGCTGCATACCAAAGGTTTTGCAAACATCTTCTCTCTCCAGTACCCAAGGGGTAAGAATGCACAGCTACCTCAACTTTAGCCCATCAAGAGGTGCCTCACGTACAAAACAAATTTGTGCTGACATTCCCTGAGTGATTACACTCTAACACGTTCTCTTTCTATAAATACTTACATTTGGGGAACAAAGTCATGGGTAAATGGCTGCATGGTGAATTCAGTGTGGCTTATCCTGCACTTCTGACTGCCTCACCCGCTCCTGGCAAAAAAGTTAGGATGGCTTCTGGAGATAAACTGCTGTAACACACCTGAGCTGAGCTAGAATCTTGAGCACAGGACAAGAACAGACAGTAACAGGGCAGAAGGGAAGAAACAACTGAGTAGGGGGAAAGATGGAGACCTGCTTCCTAACAGTCCCAGGGAACACAGTACTAGATTTATACCAGAAGGAAAAGGTGCTCCATGTTAGGTTTGTGCTGCTCCTGCTTCACCTTGGAATTCAAAGCCATCACTGATTCCAAGCAATTTTTACACTGTTAAATTTAAAATGCTTTAGCCAGTCTTTAAATCTCCTCAAAGGTGCTTACGAAGAATATTAAAAACACGCAAAATTAAGTACCCAAATTTCTAAGCATTAAACCACTTCCTGTATTACATTCAGATGTGAAAGATAAAAACTGTAACAGTTAAGCAATCAGACTGGCCTTCCAGCATTCAGCCTGCACGGGGTGAAATCCTGGTTCACACGCTAAGCGCTGAGCCTCAGTGCTTTACTTGGCTGAAGCACCTGAAATCTACCCTGGCTTTTATAAACACTTTCAGCTACCCACTACTGACAGATTAATTAGTCAGGAAGTCAAGAAGCAACACATGCAATCTGAACCCTCCTTTGCTAATCACATAAAAGGAAGAACAAAAGCCATTCCTTACTGCAAAAACCTTCTCTGCTGCCCTTAAGATCATGATATATAGGTACTGCACTGCTGCTGCTGCAGTACATTGGAATTTAAAAGGGGAGAAAGAAAAGCTTGTTCAGCCATCAAAACAACTGTAGCCAGGGCAGAGATGGGCACTGCCACCAAGCAGTTCCTCCCACAGTCTCAGACAGCAAGCTCCACATTATCCTGGCAGCTCCTCTTTGCTGATGGAGCTCGGACAGTGGTGGGAAAGGACACCTAACTTAGAGGATACTAATCCCTGCCAACATATGTTCAAAACTGGAGGGTGTCATCTGGGAAAATCATGCACCAAGCAGCAGAGAGCCTTTATTTCTAAGGATAAACAATTAAACTAGAAACATATTTTGAACTGTCATCAGCTCCTAAGATCAAAGAGTCTGACAACACTTCAAAGATTATTTTGCAATTTTATAAAAACTTCGTTTTAATGTTACTGGAGATAATGAGCTGAAATAGCACCGCTAACACAGAAATGTGTCACAACTCGTCCTGTACGCAGACAATTCTGCCAGTGACTCCCTAAGAGACATGCGTCTGGTGCCCTGGAAAGAATCAGGAGCAAAACTGCTTGGGAAGGATGCGTTTTCTTCCTCACAGGATAGCTCAGTTGAAAAAAGGATCCATTATACCTGCAGTAAGTGAGTAAACCCACAGAGATGTTTCAAGAGTTGTGGCATACGCAGGCTGACCATAAAATTCACAAAAGAGAAAGCATTCTTGCCCCCTCTCAGAAGCATCATCATCTGCATGAAAAGAAAAAACAAAGCCAGCAGGAACAGAGTAATAACTAAAAAAACCACTTTCTGCTTAGATGGAACATGCTGCCACCTGCGGATGAAAGACAGCAAAGCTACCTTGAACTACAAACTGCATACTAGTGACCCCTTCACTACAGACACTAGAGCCTCAAATGCCTCCCCTCATCTGGAGATCAAGCCAAATGGCTTAAACATTTTGCTTCAAGGGGTTTTAGAGTTGTTTTTAACCTTTCCCCCCTTTCACAGAAACAGTGAATTGCTTGTTCCTAAACGCAGGTCAGGGCTGGGTGTGCTAAAAATACTATGTACTGAACGGCCTTGGATTTATAGTTAATGATACAATTTCCAGCTGCTTAATTCTATTCAGAATAAGGATTTCGAGCTACTCAAAGAAAAAGAGTTTATGCTTTCTCCTATGGTCCTGTAATTAGAGCAGTTTAAGTTTCTATCAAAATTCTTCCCTTTTTAGCCATAATGTGACATTATATGATAAGATGGCTTTATGTGGCATGGTACAAGAACACTGTGCTAGCAACAAAGTGTTCAGCGCCATTCAAAATAAGATCTTATGACACAGACTGCCTTCTCCTTTCTGTTTTTACACACATCTGATATTGGCATAAATGTCATTACTGGAACACACCCCAATCTGGGTAATTAATTTCTGCGCATAAATGGGCACACTGAATCAGAGGATGCTACCACTATTAGACAGAAAACATACTGGACTTCTGAGGTCCCAAATCCACTCCAGCTCTAGACAGCAGCACTACCCCACATCTGTGTTCTCCTACTAGTTGTTAACTACCACTTCTCAGGGCTTCTGCTCACATCTCCTCCCTGTTTGCTTCCCCCTTCTGCTTTAAGTGTAGCTTCTTGTTGCATTCACCAATAAAAGGCACATGATTAATAAACTGGAAGGAAAACAAAAACTTGCACCCTAAAGCCATTCTTCTAGGTTTTTGACTGTCCTTTACACAGTGAAAGATGTGTATATAGGGTGATTTTTTTTTTTTGTCTCTTCTGCACTTGAAGATAATCATTGGATTCCTGGTGCCATGTTCCAATATATCCATTCCAAACAGAGGATATTACCCCTGAAGTCACTCACTAGTCTGCCTAGCCCCGTGTTAAAAAAAATTATCCTCCTGACAACTGGATACCTATTCATTACCACCTTAGACGACTGCTATACTTGAAGACTGCTTATACAAATAGGTGTTTGAGATGAATTCAAGTCAACCATCATGGAAAAGAAAGTAAACAAGCACCTACCTTCATCCACAGTGAACTGACAGCTCTTGTCATTGTAGAAAAGAATTTTCTTTTTATCAGGGCGATTAACAAAAATTATCTGGTCCCCTAAAGCCTTGAAAACAAATGCAAAAGAACAGCACAAAATCACTTAGTTTCCAAGAATGAGGATTCCAACTTGAACAATGGACCCAGACGCTGTGCGACAAAAAGCACAACAAACTTGAGAAGTAGCAAAGTAACTGGCAGTAAAAAGCATCCAAAGCAGGTACGGGTGGTACATATACGAATAAATTAAAGATGAGATACAGAGGACTGAGATCAAGGTATAAAAGCAAAACTAAATGCCTACAGTTGGAACGTGAGAGATCAAGAAGTCCGTTGTGAGAAAGACCTTTGACAGCTGTGCTGAGATCAGGCCACATCTGAACGTAAAGGATGAATTATACAGAAAAAGCTACAATATTAGATCTTGTGAACTAGCTTTTGAGATGTGAAATGAACAGAAACAACTCATGAGGAAATTCCCTCTTAGCCTCTACCTCCCCTTTGAGGAGGTGACTGGAATGGTTTCGCTACATTGCAGATACATGCTACCCACCTTTATAGCTTTCTGCGCATTGGGTAGCCCTTCCTCAATATCTTCCAAAAGGATTCCTCCCAGCCCTCGCTGGTCATGTTTGTCCAAGAGCCTGAGCAGAGCCTTCTTATCCTTCAAGTTGTACTTGGGTTTGAAAGCATACTTCCCATCTACAACTTCTATTTTTGGATTGTTGACTAGAGCCTGTAATAGGGACATAAGTTTAAAACCTTGAAAAAGAATGTAAGGTAGTACTTTTTTTAATAGCGTGCTTTTGAGGAGCCAGAGCACATGAGCCACATGTTACAGCTGCCAGTTTGGAGGTTATCATCAAGCTCAAGTAATATAGGTGTTACCAATGTGAAAGTCATTAACCTGGGACAAACAAACCAGGACTCAATCTTCCTCAACTGCTGTCAACTGGCACCAGCAGCTGTAGAAGAAATTGAGAAAAGCAGACCTCCTGCAAAGTAGGACTTTACTTCTGATGCCAGCTTCAGAGTGAAACTGACTAGTTGTTCATGGACAACTGAAACAATTTCATATGAGTGCTGAAACAGTTTTGCTGTGCGGCCAGTACCACAATGGAAGTTCACCTGTAACAGAGGGCAACTCTACTTAGTTTCTTCTGCAGATGCCAGCCTGACCCTGAAAGGAGAAAGAGAAGAAACACAGCAAGAATGGAGGGAGAAAGCACCTGTAACAGAGAAAGTAACTAACTTTGACACTGCAGGGAATTTTTTCACCTTTTCTTATCCAGGAACAGTTCAGTGATGATTTCATATACACTTGTTGGGAGGACCTTTTTCATTCCATCTTGATATTCATTATGGAAAGAACCTGGAGCTACCTTTTGAAAGACTTCAGCAAAGTCAAGCTTCTATCATAACCAACACTGGGGTTTCTGTAACCCAGAATTTTAGTCCTGGTAGCAAAGGAATGCTGCAGGCTGTATTAGTTAAAACCATCCTAGGTTTATTATGCAGAGACTTTTTCCTCATGTCTGAACAAACTTTATTGCTCTGCTGCAAGGATATTAAATATGATATGAGCAAAACCAGGTATGCGAATCAAGTGTAAATACTAAATATGCTATTCTGGTGATTTATTAATCTTGAAATTCCATGATCAACAAAGCACGAAGATCGACATGGTGGCAAATTACAGTCAATCTGTAGGAACAAAACCTAGCATCTGGAGTGAGATTAATGAACTCCAGCAGTGGAATTTGCACGTCTATTACCCCACAACTTCAGACATATTTCACATCAGAGTTCTTCATTTCAGTACATAACAAAGAATGTACTGTAAGCCTATGAATTTAGTGCCATACTCCTTTGTTCTAGTTAATTTAACATCCTCGGTATTAGAAGAGCTCTCCACATTATTTTCATTTAATAAAGAAATTCCTCAAGAAAACCAGCTTCTTTATATAAAATTAGTAATAAAAAAATTCACATAAGGTAAAATATGCTGTGTAACAATTGTAACATGTCCTTAAAAATGTCAGAATAGTCATTTCACTGTTGCTTCAACAGTAGAGGGTAAATAACAGACAGACACGTGAATCAAAGTAGCTTCCTAAAGGAGAGACTATATAGAGCTTGTCACTACATAAACGTGTATAATCCATTATTTTCATAATGTTTTATCTCTAATTAAAATCTGAACACACATTTTCATTACCTCACTCATTAACCATTGCTTCTGTTTGAGTCCAATATCTAAATGCTGTGTTTCATCCAGAATCTCTTCTAAGGTTAATGGATGTGTGTCACCACGCTGGTGCCGAGTCTGGAAAAGTAAATAGGATCTATTAGAGCTCTATAATTATTTTATTCAGTGACCCAGTTAGCACAAAGTAACTAAAACTGGTATACTGTGATGACAAAACAACTGTTGCAAAACCAGACTAGATACAGTACACATAGCATATGAGTTTCAGCTTAGGGTTTTTGAGAATATGATAAAAAAAATTAGTACCAGCTGAGAGTGACGACAAAGTCATCTGTTAAGCACCACGTTACATGTTGTTTTGATAAACAGCTCATTAATCCTAGAAGCTGACAGCATGCTGCAGTTCCTATTTGTACTGCAAATAACATTCCCTGTCTTGATTTTTAAGTGACCTGGAACAATGAGGATTTCAGTAATGGAACAATACGCTGACCATTTGTTTACTGACAGCACTTTGAATTTAACAATCAGCTTCTTGATATTCTCACTCTTGATATAGCAGATTTTCAGAGCTGAAATATACAGCATCTTTCAGCTACCACAGGAGAATAAGGAAGTATTTAAAACCATTATAATTTTATAGCAAAAGTCTGTACCTTCATGTAATTCACTATTTTAGCAAGAACTCCAAACTTGTAGCCAGAGCCTCCTGAAAGGGACTTGAAGTTAAATGATCCATTGCTGTGATCTATAAAAGGAGAAAACAAATCATTAAATTATTCTTCCTGCAACACCCTATTGGCTCTGCCTCCCATCTCTTTCTCAGTCTACTTCCACAAGCTTTCAGAATTACAACTATCAAAAGAAATCTGAGTTGCAGGAGCAGCCACCCTCAGAAGACTGTGCTAGTACATGTCTTGATCCAGGCCCGCAGAGGTACCTGTCAACACACATAGCTCTGGAACACTTCTCAGCAGAGCTGCATAAATATAAAGTTACTAGGACATGACCTTCAGAAAACAGCAAGACACTGCAGTGTTACTCCTGTAAGTGTACGTGTTTAATTCTGTGGCTTAACAAACCATAATCATTTATGGTACATTAAGTCACGCTGAAATAACGTGCTGCATTTTTGCCCAGCCATTAGCTCTACTGATAGCTTCGTGCTGCTGGGACGGGAGCAGAAAGTTTCACTTATTCCATAAAAGTATTCAGCAGCTGGATGTGCTTGTGCTGGGCTTATGCACTAATTTATTTACGCAGCTCTAGGAGTGAATTTATATGAAAAAATAAATTTTAAATTATACAACTTGGTGCATTGCACCACCGGGACAACAATTCAGAATCCCCTCTGACTCTAGCTTAATGTATTGCAAGGTTTGCTACTGCGTAAAGTTTGTTTCAAAAATTCCTGCAGGGTTGTTAATGACTGTTATATTAGCATTAGCTATTAGCACAGCACATTAAACAGAAATATCCATAAACTGCTATCAAAAGCCACAGGCCCATTACCAGCATAATGGTATCAGCTTCTCAGAATTTCAGCTGCTCGAGAAAAAGAACATTTTCTCTTTGTCACCATGCAAATTTTTTAATCCACTGGCAACTTCTAATCACATCTGACAGGACAGTAGGTGTTCTCAGAGATACCAAGCTCCTGTTATTTCTGTGGAAGACTCAGTCGAGGGAGAGAAAAGAACAATTAAAGTTAGGGCAGTAACGGAGGGAGAGGTTGCAGCAGGTGCTGAGGACAGCAGAGTCTTGTCTCTGCCAAATGTGGATGAGAGTGGTGACAAGAAGCAGTAGAAGGTCTCAGAGGTTTGCATCGGTCAAGAAAAGAAACCAGAAAATAAAATATCATAATATTTTAGAAAACGCACCAAAAATGTTTGACAGACCCATCACCACCACTGAGTAAGCGGCAGGTTTGGAAAAAGTCTGCTGCCTTCTCTGTCCTTAAACTTGGATTTTCTTGACAAGTTCTTTACATGAAACACCAAATTAATTTTCCAAAGTCGCTATGCTTTGGGTGAATTTTTTTCATGTCTGTCCAACTGCATCTCAACCTCCTTCCAAGCTGATCTGCAAGTCACTGCAAAAGGCAACTACAGAGTGGGAATGTTGGATGTAGCCATATTGCAAACAAATCCATTCTGGATAATTATTGGGAAGACTTCATGGGAACTGGCGCTAGTATAGTAAAAAACGCTTCAGACACACTGAAGAAAAAATGGTGAAGGAACAAACATCAGATTGAAAACGCAGCAAGTAGTAATTGTGAAGCTTTTATATGACATCATAGAGGCTTTACATAGCACAATTCTAAAATTAACATAGAAGAATCAGTGCAACTCCACAACAGAAGAACATTTTATTGTGATTGCTAAATTAAGATAGAAAAAGGGAGAAAAACAAAGCTGGCTCCTGCTGAAAATACAGCCTATAGGGATCTTCCCCTGCAGGATTCTTCCCTTTTATCATTAAAAATTAACATCCACACAGGACATTTGCTAAATAAAAAACATATATATAATGAGAGGTCTAAAGTGCTGAAACACATTCAGAGGCACAACAAAGAGTTAAGATGACTTATCATGCATTTGTTCTATCAGTTGAATCCAGAAGATTACCTTGTTTAATCTGCCTGGCTACAGCCTGCTAAGGCTCCTGACAAGTAAATCTAACCCCAGGGCCAAGCTGGGAATCTGCGGATATTAACACTTCAAACGTCAGGGTTTGATGGCTGCTCAAAAAGCACAGCCGGGCATGACCACTACCACCTCCCAGCACCCTTACAAAGCTCATCACACACAAAGAGCATCCCCCAGAATGACAGCAGGAAGGGGTTTGTTTCTATTCGCGACAGTAAGAGTCAAATTTATGAATGATTTACTCCTGGGGTTGAGGGCTGGATGTAAACGAGCATAAAGGAAGTTGTCAGCAGCATCCTGCTCTGGCCAATGGTAGGAGAGCTCCATCTTAGCTGTGCCATAGGCTGCACTAAAAAAAGGGACCAGAACAGCGCTCTTCCAGCATCCTCTCAGACAAGAGGTAGGTGTAGATCATTTTATAACATTGTCTTAAGTTTATCTTGATTACTAAAAGAAAATATACCTCTAAACTACAAGCCTGTAAAAAGCTTTTTAGAATCAGAATGATTTTCTCTAGGTTTAGCAGGATTTTATTCCACTGAAGGCAGAGGAGCTTGCCTTGCACTATCAGACAAGCACTTTCACCATCTGTGCACTAATGGAAAATTGATGACCACCCCATCTCACAGAAAAGCTCATACACCACACCACGATTCGGTAAACAAAATGGATTTCGTGCTTACTGGGGAGGTAGCTTGCAGCCTGCAGCCTCACATTCCCTGTAATTGATTCTGTATGTTTGTACTGAAATGACAGCGTAAGGATTTTCCTTAAAACAAAGACAGCTAAACCCGACATTTAAGAAGTGCATCTCCTAAGCGGGTATTCCATAAACGGCATCAAGTAAGCTGCCTAAAAACCCTCTACATTCACGGATATGCTAAAAACCTATTCTAGAAATTTGGTGCATTAGGGTAGGAAGAAATTCCCATTGAATATTATTATTCTTGTAAATACTGGAGCAGCGATCGATACAAGACAAACAGGCAGGTGAGACTCCATCTGAGATTTGTTAAATGGTATTACCCCAAGATGTCTCTTCAGTGGTTTCTTAAACAAGACTTCCTCAGTACTGCATTGAAATGGTTTTTTGCCAGTCATTTCCCTCTGCTCCACAAATATGACTTCAAATAAAGCTGCTTCTCTGCAGTGCCTAGAGATGATGATACCTTAAAATTAAAGCCTCATGTAGCTATTACAGAAGCCAATTCATTAAATATTTAACTAGCTGCATTTTGAATACACACAATAGCTGAACTGCATTCAAATCAGACTGGCTTACAATATGAATTTAAATTGTGCCACGGTAAAGTAAGCAAAACTGCATGAAAGCAGACAATTTCTGACAGCTTTCAAAGATGCTAACCTTGCTAGTGCCATGCTAATTTTGAAGACTCGGCAACAGCTACTTCAGTCTTGTATTTTAATAGTTTACAGCAATGAGCAGCTGGTATTTATCTGCCTTGCCTTGTTCAAATCAAGGAGATCATCAGCCTTGAGAAGCACAAACCGCCTCCAGCATGGGTATTAAATTCCATCTCCCTGTGTAAAGATGATATACTCTATGCTGTGCAAACCACTGCCCTAATGGTGGCAGGGGAAGGGGCTGGCAGCTGAGCAACAGGGAGCCACGCCGTACTGAAGATGCTCCTCTTCTCTCAGGAACAGAGCTACCGCCTTGGTGGAGGAGCTGTGGTGGGCAAAAGGTCCTGGCTACCCAATGGGAACATGCCCAGTCTCTCCAGCAGTCCCAGACCTTCATCGCTTTCTGCAGTACTCAGTTTCTCAGCAGCAGAAACAGTTCATTTTTGTCCCTGGTGTTTACAGAGCAAGCCCTTAAAAGTCTGGTGAAGCTCAAAACAAAACTCCTCTTCTTTCTTTCCTGAGGATATTCCCTTGCAATTTAAAGATGCACTTCAGTCCTCCTTGCTTTAACTACCCCTCAAAGGAGACTCTAAAATCCTTTTACTCAGCTCCTCCCTTCCCCCTCCCCCCCCCCAATTTTCAAACAAACCTTCAAGACTATCCCTTCAAAAACCCTCCTGACTTTTAGCCCCATAAAAGAGGCCAGCCGAGTTGTTTTCCTAGACTGTGACCAAACCAAACCACGCACTCAAAGCCAGGGCCTGACTCAGCTCATGAGTATTTTTAGCTTGAATTTGCTTTGTAAACTTTTGTTTAAAAACAAAAAAAATACAAACAGCCATTTAATCAATCCTATCCATCTCAATCTTACTTCGTGTATTCAGTAACAGATTTGTGTATTTGCCTACAGATTTAACAGAGGAAAAGTTACTGCAACTGCCCTGACAAATGATCATATCAAATGCTAGTGCCATATACTTTCTCAACAAAGCTGTGTTTCAATTTAAATCCATTAAAGGCAGGAGGATAAAGGTCAAAATGTAGAATCATAGAATAATTTGGGTTGGAAAGGACCTTAAGATCATCTAGTTCCAACCCCCCTCCATGGGCAGGGATGCCTCACAGCAGACCATGGCACCCAAGACGCCATCCAGCCTGGCCTTGAACACTGCCAGGGACGGAACATTCACAACTTCCTTGGCATGTATAACATTTTAACAACAAAAATAAGACATAAATCACAAGCTGCTTTGGCCGCATCACGCTGGTTTTCACAATATCTTTTTTTTTTTTTTTTTTCCTAATGGCACAAAAATAATGAGACTGCTTTAAATAATCTGTTCTCATAGACACCATCACACTTTGCCTTTGTCACTTCCCATTTACTCAGGCATTTTGTAGTTTTCACTCTCTAAACAGGTTGATAGCAGAATTCTTTCTGGGATATACAAGGTTAAAGCATTACCTGTAAGCACAGTTAAACGAACAAAGCATCAGCTCTAGCCCTTTGTTGTGTAGTTTCGATTACTGAAATAGAACTAAATATGGGTAGCCAAGACCATTTTGTAATGAACACAGCTAGGTTCTCACTTTTTGCTTGATGTTCAAAGCAAAGAAATCTTTCATTGAGGCATGGAAATAAGACTCCAGGTTTCTGCAAAGTTACCATCTTTTCTCTGTCTTCCCCTTCTATAACCCCACGTTTTCTGGGGTACCCCAGCAAACAAAAGCCCATTGTTCGAGCTCCCCCTTTGCTGGCATGTGCGCACTGACAGGCTTACCTGCAGGGCACAGGCTGGCCCATCAGTGCTGCTCACCATTAAAAACTTGCTACTTCCTCAAGAGAATACTGAAATCTGGCTCAGTCTTCTCCCACACTCAGTTTTAAATTGCCTGAAGGATTCAAAGTGTTATTACAACGTCCTACAGTATACTGTGACAGGTAACCAGATGTTACTGTGACTCTTTCCTTGTTGTGGTTCAATAAGGCCAAGTGCAAGGTCCTGCATATGGGTCAGGGCAATCCCAAGCACAAATACAAGCTTGGTGGAGAATCGATTGAGAGCAGCACTGAGGAGAAGGACTTAGGAGTGCTGATCAATGAGAAGCTCACCATGACCCAGCTTCAGTGTGCACATGAGCACAGAAAACCCCTGTGTGCTAGGCTGCATCCCTGGAGAGTGAGCAGCAGGTCAAGGGAAAGGATTCTCCCTCTCTACTGTGCCCTGCTGAGACCTCCCCCTGCAGCCCTGTGTCTAACTCTGGGGCAGCAACACAAGAGGGACATGGAACTCTTGGAGCGAGTCCAGAGGAGGCCACAGAGATGATGCGAGGGCTGGAACACCTCTGCTCTGGAGACAGGCTGAGAGAGCTGGGCTTGTTCAGCCTGGAGAAGAGAAGCCTCCAGGGAAACCTTAGAGTAGCTTCCAGTATCTGAAGGGTGCCTGCAAGAAACCTGGAGAGGAGCTTTGGACAAGGGGGAATGGTTTTAACCTGACAGAGGAGAGACTGAGGTGAGATCTTAGGAAGAAGTTCTTCCCTGTGACGGTGGTGAGGCCCTGGCACAGGTTGCCCGGAGAAGCTGAGGCTGCCCCATCCCTGGCAGTGCTCAAGGCCAGGTTGGACAGGGCTTGGAGCAACCCGCTTTAGTGGAAGGTGTCCCTGCCTATGGCAGGGGGTAGGAACTGGATGAGCTTTAAGGTCCCTTCCAACGCAAGCCATCCTATGATGATTCTATGGTTCCTTGGACAGCAGTTATTCTATTAGACTATGTATGAGAAGTACCATAATTTTGCTCAGTTTTGGGAGGCAAAGACAGGGAAAGAAGGAAACCAGGGGAAAACGAGATGCATAACTGTAAAGCACGTTATTGCCAAACACCTCCTCATCTGCCTGTGAATTATCCACAATTCACAAAGAAATTCAGAGAGAGACGAAACTACTTTTTTGTTCTAGTTTTGTACTAAAGAAGTTACTGAGGCACAGCCTACTTTCACACATTTCAGCAAACGCCTTCCCCAAACAGTACATCTCTACAGCAATCCATTTGTGCCAAAGGCAGATTTGCTAGAGCCAACTTGTTTCACATCTCCACCATGCCACAAAGCAGTCTTTTCTTCTGCTGGGTATAAATGGACAGTATTGGAGCAAAGACAACACTCCTTTCCTAGCAGTCAAGCAGAGAATGCCATTGAAAATAAATCAGAACTCCCTAGAAAGGGCTGGGTCTTCCTTCTTGTATATCCCACTGATCATGGCACCACAAACAGGCCAAGATTTCCAGATGTGCTCAGTGTCATTTGGGCAGCTGAATTTCTTAAGCACAAACTTCTACTCAACAGAGGAAGGGAATGAATGTGTTAGGAAATCTGGCCTTCTGAAATCAAGAGAGTTTTGCAGGGTTAACAAATTTGTACTAACAGCCAGTTTAAGGAAATGAGTTTTAAGGAACCAGAATTGTTAATCCAGTACTAGAACTACCAAAAGTTAGTTCATTCTTTGGAAACGTCCTTCAAAATAGTTAGAGGTTATGTGTTGTTTTTTTTTTTTTTTTTAAAGAGCAATTTATTTCCTTCTCCCAAACAGAAAAAACCCCTCCCCAAACAAGCAAGCTCCAATGACACTAGCATCTATTAAGTTCTTCTCATTGCTCAGGTGTGGAAGACTGGCACAGAGATCTCCCAATCATCTAAGAATGACATGCAAGTACCAACTTCAAGCCTAATGATGGACAGGTCATTAAAACCATAGGGTACCTTGAAAATAATCATGTAACCTTTTTAGTCTTTGCATATACTTGAAATGAGGAAGCAAAGCTCTCTCATTCCAGAGTAATTTGGATTACCTGATGCATGCACGGACCAGACACCACTGAAATAAATGTTCCAGACTAATCACAAAGTTGTACATTTGAAGTGTGATATTTTTGTGAACAAAGGTGAGCATGCAGCAATCCACGTCAGTAGGAGGTGAAAGCACTTAGTCTGAGCATAAGCTCCTACAGTTTGAGATAAAAATCACAGCATGTTGTTGACCAGTAGAGTCTTCAACAGCTTTGTTTTTTCTGTTGCAGCCCCTAAGCTGGTGATAGTGCCCACGCTCAGACAACTCTTCAAGAATGGCAACCCTCAACACCACTCACTGGAATGAGACTACATCCATTTCCCAGTATCTGGACTTTCAAGTGCAAAAAATCTACCCTTTCCACGATAACTGGAACACTGCCTGCTTTATTATTCTGATCATATTCATCTTTACTGTAGCATCTCTGGTGGTGTTGGCTTTCCTCTATGAACTGCTAGACTGTTGCTGTTGCGTGAAAAATAAAACTGTGAAAGACTTGGAGAATGAACTCAATCCTGTTAGAGCAATGCTGAACAGGTTCAGAAAGCATGAAACAGAGGTGGTGTAGGAAGGACTGAGCATCAGCTCTTGAAGAACGCCTCATGAATTCACTTGAATGAAGCCTCATGACTGACATGACTGAGCAAGTCACATGCCCTTTTCTTCCCCCCCCCCTTTTTTCTCCTTTTGAACTGAACAGCAACAGCTATAATTTTATGTCTGAATATGAACTTGAACAATAGGCAAAGTCTTTCCAAGTCCTTAGCAGGAGGATGATCTTTTGCAATGTTATGGGGGAAGGAAAGATTTTTGTTTCCAAATGAACTTTTGTTGTTTATATGGAGTTACTAGCCTAGATCTTTGTCTACCCAAATGAACAAATGTTGCCTAACATGTATAAAACTATGTTGCTTAACTGGAGAAAACATTCATAAACACGCTCAACAATCTGACCACAGGTAGTGCAAAGACACAACAGTGTCCTTCCACTGAGGTCAACCATGCAGATATGGGAAAGGAGAGGCTTGTGTAAATTCTTGCCTTTGACAACTCTTCTCATTATGGGTTTCTCGCTTCCAAAAAAGAGGGTGGTGTGAGAAAAAGTAAGCCAACTTGAAACATATTCCCAAACATGTTCTCTTCTAAACCTCTGTAGTACAACTGGATGCCTTCTCCCTCTCTTCCTCCAGTTTCACAGAACTGCTCTCCCCTTACTTCCTGTTCAACCTGTTTAACAACTTCTGGGTATCAATACATAATTAACACACAACCTTAAGAACTTCTCGCTATTTCAACAAAAGCATACCACTACTGGTCTAGAAGAAACAGGGACATTTTTCTGCCCCAAGGCTGCTGCCTCTATGGTAACCATGACACGAAAGGGAGTCAGACATGCTGGATTTATCATCCTGAGCTTAACTTTTCAAAGCTGAACTGGAATTGACCAAGGACCACAAGCAGACAGGTCGCAGACCTGCCACACCAATGACAGTAATTTCACCTCCACACAGCTTTTAGGTATCAACATGCTTTGCAAAGGAGGCCACACCAGGATAAGCCTTGCTTTAGAGATGGCAGGATGCATGCACAGCAGGAACAGACTTCATTTTGCACAAGAGAATCTTAGCTTGCTTCACCAGCCTGCCCAGAGCGTTTACACTCACGCCTTTCCCACAAACTGAGCACTCATAACACTCACAACTCCAGCACACTAGATTATTTTTCTTCTGTAGATGCCTCTATAGTTTTTAAACCATAAAAGTTTTGTAGTTATAAATTATGACCATGACAACAGCATCCAAGAGCATGGCCACCTATAAGGCCTGGTAAGTCTTTCACACTACTGAACCCACAGAGAAGCAGAAGCCAGTGAGAAATGCCCCAGACCAAAGCTATGCATGGGCCAAGATATTTAAACCCAAATAACATTCCTGTCATTAGGGAAACAAAACCTACCTAATGGCCAAATGGATGAGTAAGCTAAAACAGTGATTTCACAGTCTGTCCATGTCAGAAATACTTTTGTGCTATGGCCAGTACCTATTAGCTTTTTTTTTAAAATTTAAATATAAATAAACTCCCTCTACCAGGCTCAGCATGCCTAAGCTCCAGAAGACCTGCACATAACAGACTTGCTAATCTGAGTTGTGCTCTTCCTGGTTGGTGAGATGGAGTCACAAGATACTCAGGCCACTACTAAGCAGCAGAGCCAGTCCAGTGATTCATCTGGAGAAGCAACCTCCCTTCTGCAGTCACAAAATGACACAACTACCACTGCAACTGTTCATCTCAGATATGCCTGCTACAGCAAACCTCTGTCAGAATGCTTTCAGCTAAAAATCACACTATAAGCACAATTAACAGAAGAAGCTGATGCCTCAGGTTCAAGACAACTTGGGATTCACAACAAGACATCTGATGAAGATAACGTTAGTAGTGAGAACATCTTTAACTGTCAGGTACACTCGTTACCTTCCACTGTATTTGACAGCATCAGCCCTGAACAACCTGTGTCCTGCCCAAGAGGCAAATGTAGCTGTTGGGACACACTAGATTGATTAGCGTACCTCTTCCTCCAAGCAAAAGCTCCAAATGGCAAGAGGACTGCTGGCCACTTGCAGTGTTCCTACAAAACACTCATCACCACTGCACACAAGAAGGTAGTGTGCAGGAAGCAACCCAGAAAGCCCCAGCTGTGCTCGTGCCGTGGTCCTCCGCCGTCCTGAGAAGCACATGCAATGAAAAATCTTGGGACTCATTCCAGCTAGTCATTTCATGGATCTATAAAGGGGGCTGGATGTATGCACAATGAACAAAAGACATAGAACCCTAGAGCCTCAAGATGATTCTTGCCACATGTACGGTAAGTCATGAAACAGCTCCTGGAGATTTTGCCTCTTTGTTACTGTGGCTAAAACCATCAAAAGAAAGATCTTCAGAAAAAGACTAAGACTTTAGCCACAACTTACTATTCATTAATAAAGAGAAATAACAGATATGATCTATTTCATGTATTTTTCAGTTTCTATTCTGAACTGAGAAAGCAAGGCAGTTTTGTATTTTTTCAAATAACTTATCTGAATAATGATTATAACTATATTCAACTATTCTCACTAGACAGCTTACATGAAATCTTCACACACAGTCCAGATTTAGCTATGCAGTCATTTGAAGAATAGTGTGATCTCAGTTCCTCTTCTCTCCCAAAAAGTGACAGGAGCAGGCTCTCCAAGTCATAAATTCACAGAAGAGAGAACCTGCAGGCACTAGCACCCAGGGACTAGCAATGCCAACATGTAATCACTGTGACATTATTTATCATCTTTGTGGTCATTTTGCAACAAAATTAGGACTGATCATCTCAATTTTAATTTCTTTGGGGGTGAGAAGAAGTGGGACAGGGATTCTGCAACATCAGGATTTTACTCCACCTCCTCAGGACCCATCTCTGACAAGTGCATATCCTGACAGGCACTTAACAAATAAAAATTGTTTTTTGAGAGAAAGAAGTTTGACTCTGCAGCATTTTAGGGGGGAAAAAAAAAAAAAATCAAACTAAAAGCACAATTAATGGAAGTTGATGGCCCAGGTAGGGCGCAGCATCAGTGAGCAACTTGTGCTGCTCAACCTGTTCAGTCACTTGCCGGCATGAGTTTGTGTCTATTTTGCTCTCCATTATTTTCAGTCCATCCTTGCTGCTTCTGCAGTAGTTAGTAAATATTCCCCAGGGGTAAATGAAAGGAGGCTGAACTCATTCTGCATAAAAGTATTCTAGAAAGCCTGAAAGCCTTCCAATGCTGTCTGGAATGGAGCCAGCAGTATAAAAGATAACCCATACTTCCTCCCAGCCACACATTCCTATTTGTGTAAGCTAATCATCTGACAGCTGCAAAAGCCCTTTAAGAAACACCCAGCCCACAAAACCACAGAAAAGAAACAACCTTTTTTATCTCCTCTGCCACTGCACCACATACTCACTTAAATCCACGGGATCAGACTCACATTTACACCACTGGCCCTTTTCCTGCCTCCCCATTCCTCCTTCCCAGTCAACTGTTCTCGCTCAAGACATGCAGTTTAGGATATTCCACATATAATTTTATTTTCTTTGGAGAGTGTGGCAAACGGACAGATGGAAACCAAACCTGGACTCCATTGGTTTCTTTTAAACCGTCTGATAACTTCATTTAGCGCCCTGAGAAGCTGGAGATACACACTCAAACTCCCCACTCTTCCCCCCTTGACAAAAGATGCTCCACTTCTCCCACTGTCCTTGACATTTTTCTCTGTTGTTTTTAGCTCTACCTCTTTCTTTTTAGAAGAGAGCCACACAAAGTATTCAAAACATGAACACGTAATGAGTTTGCACAGCAGGGTATTTCACGTTTGAGTACCTCCTGACATTGGAATTGAGCTTTAGAATGCACACAAAAATTGTCAGTATTCTCAGAAAACTGTAAAGGGCCCCCAAAATTACATGCCTTGCACAGTGGAAGCAAACACAGAGCATGCTGCTGCACGTACACCAATCCTCTCCCTGCTGCTCCAGGTGCTGCAACCTTCATTTTCTCCCACTATTTTGCTACTGCTTTATTAACTGCTTATTTGATACCAATGGATCAGCCCCACAATCCCAAGGAAACAACAGAACTCCTCACCAAAGCAGCCAGAAACCTGCAGAAGTTGACCTGGTGTTGACTGCCAGGACAAACAAGAATGACTGCTGATCAGTACATGTTCACCACACTTGATTTAAACTGTGAAATGCATCTTTGGGATGGACAGATGAGTTACAGTTAACAAAATTAGGTCCTTTCTAAAGAGGAGAGGAAAAAAACAAGCGCACTGTCAGCGCTTGTCCTGTGGGCTCAGCAAGCACTGAAACCCACAAACTCAGCTTCACATGAAATAATATTCTGCAGCAGAGAGTCTTACAAAGGAAAGGAGCAAGCAAGTCACAGGACAAGGCCTGACACATATATGTGGCAGCCAAAGTGTTTTTTTCACCACTGCACAAGTGAATTTCTTAACAAAAAGTGGTATTTTAAGGGAAAGAATGACAACAGCCACTCTCAATTCACAGACAAATTAAAACAAACAGGCCACGCTTAGAGGCTGACAGGGGAAAATACCAAGCAGCAGCTTAAGAGGAGACTCTCACCAACCTGTGCTTTGTTTTGAGCTTGAGGAGCCACTTTGTTCTACCTTAGCTTTCTTCTTTTTTGAGGAAGAGTTGTCAGAAGACGGCGCTGAACGTTTTTCTACGACTGGTGTAGAGAGGGCACGCTTTTTGAACAGCTCTCGCTCCCTCAATAAGGTCGGGTCCATAATTCTGCCAGGAGGAGCAGGAAGTAAAAGGTAAGAAGTCGATATTAGAGTCAATCGGATGCTTGAGAGCAGACGTATCCGCGGTGAAGGCGTTTGTTTATGGTTTGCACCTTTCTCTGTCTGTGCATGGACTTTAAGAAACTGACGCGCCTGGGACTTTCAGGGGTCAGAACAGCGCCTTAACCTCAAGAACAACCAAAGGCGGAGAAAGTGATTTAAATCAACCCTTAAACCCGCGCCGGTGTGGAGAACGGCCGGCGACGCAATCTGCTGGCCCAGCACCGAGCGGCACCACACGCCGGGACCAACCGTCCGCCTTAAGGGCCCCGGGGGCTAACAGTGAACCTCTGACCCACCGACGGGAGGAGAAACTTAGTAAAGCAGCGGCCTCCCAGAACCACCGACCGGGAGCCCGTTCCCCTCTCCTCCTCCCTTCCTATCCCCCTGCCCCCCCAAGAGCCCCCCTTCCTCCAGCACGGCGGGGTGCGGCGCGGTGCGGTCCTGCCCCCGGCTCTCCCCTACCCCTCACCTCAGGGCGCCACCACCACCCCGCGAGGTGCAGGCCGCACACCGCTATTGGGCCATGCCGCCTTCCCGGCAGCCTCTGCCCCACTTCCCGCCCCGGAAGTGGGTGCGCCGTTGCCACGGCAACGCACCAGCCTGCCCCCATTGATCCCGCCCCAACACAGAGACGGGGAGAGCTGTTTATGGCTTTAATAACATCAAATTTCACACAGTGAAACGTGTTTCCGCGGTAATTCCTCTCTCCGCCCCCGCCGAGCGACAGCAGCAACGTAAAGCAAAGCACGGAGGAGCGCTCATACTTAAGCGCTCATACCCTTAATAACTGCAAAACATCCATCTTAATTTCTCTATTCAATTAAAAATCCCTTTTCTGTTGTCTTTTCTGTGTTTCTTGGTCTGGATGACAGGTAGAACTGTCGCTGCTGAAGTCTGAAACCATTCTGGCACCTTCCTCTTGAAAGGGGGATGTGAGCTCTAAAAGAAGAAAATAAACGTAGAAAAAAAGATAAGCAGTTCCATGCTAATTCGTACAGCTCTCCTCCCTGCAACGATGCTTCTCAGGAAATGTAAGCCTTTCACTACTATGGTAGATTGCTCACATGCCCCTTAAATCATAGAATCACATAAAAAGGACCTTACACGAGACCATGTCGCCCAAGGAAATGCAACATCTTGAAGCAACTGAGGGACTAAAATTCAGCTATAGCAGGATGAAGAATTCAGGCTGGGAAACAACTGACCTGAAACAAAACACATGCTCTTGTGCCCCTGCAAACACATGTTCTAGAAGTTCTCATCAGCAATCAAAACACAGTAGTATGTGGTTAGTGTTTCAAGTAGATACCTGCTGTGCTATAATTCCTGAGGAGGAATTATACCTACACCTAACATTGACCAGACCATGAGTAATGATTTGTCTGCATTACATTTTGCACTCAAAAATATCCAGCTTCAAACTGAAGTGATTTGTACAGCAAGGAGTGCTGCTCAGAGCTTCACAAGCTCCTTTAGAAAAACAAAGCAAAAACATTGTAACTTGAGTTGGTATCATCACCAGTGCAAAAAATCCTTAATGAGATGAGCACACAACCTTGTACAGCTTTATACCTGAAAGAAGAAAAGGAGGCAAACATCGTCTTAAACTACTGGGAGCATCTGCCACTAGACAGCTGAAAAGATGTAACAGGGGAAAAAAACTCCTGTAGCAGGCTGATGCTGTTAAAATGGTGTATTTGGGCACAGCAAGGGTAATAAAAGCAGCACACTGTCACTGTATCAAAGATAATCACAAGAGAAATTGGCAAGTTAAGCCAAGGTTTTGGGCACAGTGAAGAATCCGGATGCAAGCCAGCATTTAGGTTTATTAAAAAGTTCAACACCCTAATCATGAGGTCTGGGCTCTGCTCCTGGCACAGACCTCCAGGCAGTCTCACCTTGGACTCAGAGTCTGCAAACAGCTCCTCCTCACTGGGATCAAGGGCAGGCTCGTTAGGGGAAACTGGTGTGATGGGCTTTGGGCAGCCTCCTGCTGTTCCTCCACTACCTGGCTGGCCACCATCCACACTCTGTACAGACTTCCCATACGAAAGGAAGAAAGCAGGCTGTTACATCCATCTCAGCATTAAAGCTTAAGTCTGCACATACCAGATTCTATGCACAGGCTGCATTTTGGAGTGTTTTTTTGGAAGTAAATTGAGTCTGTAAACCTCTTCTTAATGAGACTGCCATTTCTTATCCATTTCATCACAATGAAATTTGAGTAAGCACATCCATTTCAAACACAAAGGAAGTGGAACTTGTACTTGGCTCTTTGTTGTAGGAGGAAGAAAACTTGCTCCATCCCCATGGCTCCAAAAACTTGAAATAACTTGATTATGTCTCAAGCACTGTGTTTTCAAATGTGTTTTTACAGCAAAGGCATCAGTTAAAAACGGCATAGTGGGAACAGAGATATTAACTTCTAAATTCTAAATAATGCCTGCTAGTCACAGGTTGAAACAGCAACCTGAGATTTTTGGATCAAGTACACATCCTGGTGTTACTGAGATCATCTCTAATAGCGCTTCTACATGCTTTATTACAGTAAGAACATCTGGTTGCCAAAGCCAAAGGCACCACTTGCAGATGGGTTTTCTCTGCTTTTTCCCTCAGTGTCAGATTGATTGAATTGCCCTATAAAAACAGCAGTAATGTAAGGTTGTTAAAACCCAAGATCATTCATTAGCAGATTTAAAAGGCATTTGCTACAGGGAGTTATTAGAATCAGCATATTTTCTGAAGGAGAAGTAAATAAAGACTACTTGGAATAGGTTTTGGATTTGCAGTCTACTCATTTGTGCAATATTAATTTGATTTCTAACAGCATGTCAGTCCTGTTGAATAGCTCCATGGCTAAGAGTAGCAGGGGAAAAAAGTATTATTTGAGCTCATGCAATTGGACTGCGAGGAGTCACCTCCAGGAAAAGGGTGGTTTAGATCCAGACACTGTCTAAATAAAACAGCACTTGGATACAAGAAATAAACAATTCGGCAAAATGGCAAGGCTTGAAGATTTGTTTGAGCCAGAGTTGAAGAAATCAACCCCAAATCCTGTAAGGGACAAACATGAAATCCTAGAGCAGGCAGCAGAAGGATCTGGAGTTTGTAATCTCTTTTTACCACCAGTGCAGGGTGACCTTTTGTACAAGGTGCTGAACTAGAACTTGGGAGATGGTAGCCCAGACTCTCACCAACAGCAACAAAGAGCTCCTTATTTCCTGAGACTTCTTCCCAATGAGTCAGCCTTATGGCATGACACTTTTCTTGTTATCATTTCTATGCCCAGCAGTTTCAAGCAACAGAGAAACCCATGAAAGACTCGGACATTTCTAGGAGGCATTGCCTCTGGGTTTTTTTCACGCTCTTAACTCTTCTGCTGCCTTAGATTTCTATGCAGGAAGAGAGTTACTTTTCCCCACATCAGGTTTGTGATCAGATACCAATGCACACAAGCTAGCCAAGGGCAGAACATGGAATATGTGGCTATGAAGGATCCAGATTTCCAAGTGTTTTCATACTGGGGAGCACATGGAATTTGAGCTTTTTCCTCCACTGCTCCAGCTACACTAAGTCCAGATTTTAAAGGGGACCTTTTGCATCCACATCCTGAAGGACTGAACTATAGCAGGAAGTGTTTACCCCTCAGGCCACTGTTAAGCTGCCATTGTCGTGGTCTACAGCGGTGGACCATCATGTGCCTGATCTTCTTGGGCTGGATGTCCAGGACTTACTATGGTAGAGATGAGCTGACAGACCCACATGGCACCTGATCTGATCTCTTCCTATGTGTATCAGATTACAGCTAGGCTGCACAGGGGCAGCCTTCTTCCTAGGTCAAGACTTTGCAAGGGGAACTCTCTGGTTCTGCTCTGAGCATTGCACTTGCAGGAGGAGGAGGCAGACCTACTGAAAGCCAGCAGAAAGACAAATTGTGAAGATGAGACACTAAGCACTACTGGGGATAGCAAAGGGCTTCTAAGCTGCTCCAAAAGAGGAAACTATTTTCACAAAACCAATTTTATACCTTTTCTTACTAACCTTCGTTTTACTCCATGTGGCATCTTCCTTGTTTTCTTGATCTGCTCCTGTTTTTTCCTCCTGCTTTTCTGACCACACCAACATCCTTTTGAAGCCTGGGCCATCCCAAGACTTATTTTTGTCCCTTTTCTCCAATAATGCAATAGTCATCCTGATGAGATACAGTTCAATATTTGCAGGAACAAGTTTTCTAATTGCTTGAATTTTAGTGGTGTCTTGGAAAAAAGCATAAATACAATACTGATTTTTTAATCCTCTTGTCCTGTATTCAGTTTTCTTTCATAAAACACATCATTAAAGCAAAAGATAAAGGCATGGGGAAAGACAATAAATAAAACAGTGGATCATGAGCTCATGGGATAAATCCCCACCACATTCATTACTATCCTTCAATTTAGTCAAATATTAGAATTGCCTGCCTTAAACATGCTTTTCTGATCAACCGTTTTCTCTTGAGAGGAAGGCTCTATTAGCCAAGGCTGAAAAACCTCACTGTTTTAAGTAAAGTGCCATGCCAGTTTTCCATTCCAGTGCGGCATTAAATTTAAAATGGCAATCTGAGAGTCTGGCCAAGCCTGTAACTGCAGCTGAAAAAGACACATTAGTCCACAACAGGACAAGAACAACAATGCCAGCAAGTCCAACCTTGTCAACTTAAGAAATTAAAATACTAGGGCAAGACCGAAGTTTAAGTCACCCAGTCCCAGAATTCTAAGTCAGGACATGGCTATCTTCAACCTCTGAACTAGTCCATGGCTCCAACATTTGCAGCAAGAACTACTTTTCCTGCACGTCAGGTTCTTCATCACAAACAAGTATCTCAAAATTAAGCTGCACCAGGGAAATCCTACAGCTCTTATTCATCATATTTTTTGTAGATACCAGTAATTACAGGAAGAGTTTGTCAGGCTCATGTTTTCCCCAAAGACCCAAGTAAATGCAAATTTAAGAATGATCCCCAAATCTTTTCAGCAGCCATACAATTGAGAGGAAGTGTTTGTAAAGGGCTATCCTACCCCTCTTCAGCTCTAATGAATCACAATAGCTTTATTTTACAACATAACCTTGGAAAGAAAGCAATGACCCTGGCCTTGCTATGCTCTGCCTTGCTACAGCCCTTCCAGAAATTATGGATTCTACCTGAAGTAGCAGCTGAGCTATCAGGTTTTCACTCCCTTCATCTGTATGCCACTGTCATGAGAAGCTTCAGAGAAGGGCTGCAATGCTCACCCGACTCAATAGGAGGGTTATGGATAACATCAGAAATCAGCTGGTGAACTTCAGGAGTCAAACCTGCTCGCTCCAGGTTGACAGGGTAGCCAGCTTTCAGCGCCTGGAACAGGTGAGTGCCAACCTCAGAAAGAGGTAAAGATCTGCTCTCACTGATAGTCCTCTAGGAAAACAAAGGCAGAAGGGATTGACATAGCAGAATTGTCACCTCTTAAACATTTGCCTTGAAGAAAAATATCTCACACTATCTGCCTAAACTTGTACTTTTCAAGGACAGATTTAACATCTCTCTTGGAAGAACAGGTTTCAAGCTTCTACCAATTTTTCCTCAGACAATACACATACTATGCATATAAACATCAGAGCATCTTAATAATGATACATTTAATAATTAAACATTTAATTACAACCATTAATAATTATATAACTGTTTCTTATTAATTAGTCCTTAGGTATACTTTTAAGTTAGGAACTAGCTAACAGGGTTTACCCATGCTCTTGGGAGAGGCAAAACAAAGCTCAGCACAACTTCAATTTCCTGTTGTAGAATTAAAAATAAAGCTACATCAAAGCAGCTTATAAGGCTCACCTTCACAAGCTACATGGCATGATGCCACTTAGCCACATGCCCTGGAGCATGTCTACAAACTTGGTTGTGACAGGTAACTTGTACTCAACTTTTTCTGTAACAGGCAGACACAGCTCAAATCTGAACTAGAAAGCCACAATAATACTTAGCATTTAAGGCTCCCGTTTTGCGTTGAACCTTCCCAGGAGCTTTGTTTCTTGGCACGGAAGCCTTATGCGTGGGTATGGCATATGAAAGGATAGGGACTTACTACCCCAGAGTTAATGAAATTTGTCCCAGTGGTTATTAACCATAAAGATATCCCTTTATCGAGCCCCATGCTTGGTGTCTTTTCCAGCAGGATCAGGAAGTTTTTTCTGTATGTCCTTACTAGTGTGAAAAGGCAGGGACACAGTACCAGGCAGAACTAACACATGCAATAGAAAAGCATGCTGCTAACTCCACTGAAATAGGGCAGTGAAGTGACAGCAACCATTCTGCCTGATGCCTGCCAATCTGCAGAGGCATCTTAACAAGTAGGGAGCTGCATCTTATCTCCCTGCATCCCACCTCACAGCAAGCCAAGTTTCTCATACTTTTACCCATCCATAGCACTAAATTAGATGAGGTACTGCTAGCCAGGAAAGTATTTTAAAGTAACCCCACCCCAGAGGATATAAGAGAACTTACAAATCCCCCTCCTCTAGACAAAGCAACCCCACCATTAGTTTTCATAAAGGAAGGGACCTCCACAGGAAGTATCCTACCACAGAAAGATTTTTTTCTTGGAACAGGACATATGTAACATGCTCTGAGGGAGAGAGGGCTCTAGTATGCTTCCAGGGAGATGCTTTTTTCTGATCTTTAGATCCAGATGGAGAGAATGTGTCAGTCTAAGTGAGACAGAGAGAATTAATAAGAATTATAACCCAGCAACAACCAATGGATTACCCTCCCACATCTGAAGTCCCAACCCTCCCCCCCCAAAAAAAACCCCAAAAACCAAAGAGAATCCAGACAGACATCCCATCTTAAATGAATAAGCATGGGATTGTTCAAGGGCCATGAAAAAAATAAAGCAACACAGAAAAGCAGTATCTGGGTCAACACAGCCTCTTAGGCGTTACGCATTACACCTATAAAACCTAATAGCTTTATTCTGATGGAATAAAACTATTCTATCAGCATAAACTGTGGTATTCAGTCTGCTGCTTAACATGGGAACTCCTCCATTTGTTTTCATCTTCTGCTCAAGACAGATTCCTTGAAAAAAGCACCAAATCAGGAGTGCTTTTGGCCTCCAATCCTAAATTGTAATAGCTTCATATGAAACAGTCTTCTCAAGCATTAGAGAAGTAGTATAGCTACTTTTTCTACTTTTTGCACTAGATAAATCCCTTTAACTGTAGATTTACATAGATATTAAGATCCCCCAAGCAAAATTGTTTCATAGTTTCTCTAGTCCTTTACTCTGTGGCCCCTCCTCCCTAATGGTGTGTCTGAATAGTAGTGACACAGGAGCCAGTCTACAGAAAGTCTTGCACAGAAGAAAATCAACCGTGAGAAAAGAACCAACATTTCCAACAGCTAGAGATCTAAGCTCCTCAGCCAGTCTCCTAAAGAGAAACTTAGACAAAGCAAAGCCTTGCCCTCCTGGTCTACTGAGTCAGTAAGACATGATGAAGGAACATCTATATAAATTTGACTTCCAGCCCCAAATCACAATAACAACCTACAAGCTCTTGGTAACACCTATTGGACACTTAGCCTGGCCAGATGGGTGACCTTTGTAAGCTTGTCCTGGACTTCCAGGATGGCCACACCAATCTGGAACACCAGCCAGATCCCAATGACATCCCAATGTCATTGCCAAGGAGCACATTCAGATTCGGTGAGAACTCTGTACACAAGGTTAGCAAGCTTCACTCCCATGCATGGATGGAATAGCTGGGACATGGACTAACTCTGAAAGACAAATCTGACAGCTACAGACCAAATTACACTGTTAAAGCTCCTGCAAAGTAGCAGACACTGTCATAATTCATACCTGCAAACCATTTACTTGGCAAAAGTCCTTAATTTCAGCCAGGAGAGGAATCAACATGGTGGATTTTGCTTCAGATACACCATCAATTCTCTTCACATTCTCAACAGTTGTAGGCCTGGTTTAGGATGAATAATAAAAGCTGTGGAGATGTTCTATGCCAGTGCTTTAAAACATCAGGTGTCTGTCAATGACCTATGCTTGGCACACAGACCTATTAGTGAAGACTTGAACGTGTTGTTTCTGCACCTTCATCATCTCTGCAATTATTTAAGTTCACTGCTTCTGCATCTGAATCATAAAGCTTGACTAGAGCAAAAACTTGAAGTTTGTTGCTTACTATTTTTGAGAATCAGTTTTCCACACACATCTTCATTTCCTTTACCTCCCAAGATCACATACCCCAGAGATCTTACATGGAACAACAACATACACATTCCCCAAGTAATATTCCCTAGTGCTGTTTAGTAGCTGGAGAAGGCACTTCAGATGCATTATCAACTGAGCTGCTCCACAATACCCCTTCATACAATGAGAAAACAAAAAAAAATATATAGTTTCTTTCCCCTCCTTGCAGTACTTGAGAGCATACAAGGTAAGGGACAGCTCCTGACCTGTAGCTGACTCTTAGATAAGGGCATAGTAAAATTACTAAGACACAATGGAGAGAAGCAGATGGAAAGGATTAGTAGAACACACGCTTTCCTTCTCTGATTCATCAACCTGACAGGAGGTTTGGACACAAAGACAAGCCTGATGTCAGCTGTTTAACTTATACCAGACAGTGGTCTACAAGGGTATTAAACAGAAATTCTCAAGAGAGCTGCTCCTCTACCCATAAGACAGATGCTCCCAACAAGAACAGAAAGGGGATTTGTGACTTGGCTTGCAACCCTCTCAGTTTGTACGACACGTGTGCATATCTGCTTTACCTTATTCGGGCCATCTCCACCAGGATCTTATTGGTTGCCAAGACAGCTGGAGGAATTACCTTCTCATTAGCTATCTTCTGTCTAGCAGTCAGCAACTTGCCATAGAGAGCAGTCTGTGAAGAGAGCCATATTCTCATAAAACAGTTCTAGATTGATATAATTAATATGAAAGGAAGAGTTACAGCTTCCCTCATCTTCCCACTAATATACAAAAAAACCCTACGACCTATTAATCCATCTTAACATATTCAAATCCAGTTCTAGGACTTCTATTCAAAACATCTTTGTAATATTAAGAGCAGCCCAAGCCAGCTGCTCCCATATTGGATGACTTTTCTGCAATACACCCATATCCTCCCTCTTCCCAAAACTTGCCTCTAATTCTTTTTCTCGGGATGAAACAACAGGTTCTGAAGGCTTCAAAGGAGATCTGACCAATGAGCACTCTGCAACACTACCAAAAAAAATAAAGCAGCATGAAACAAGCCTGCGTGAGATCATTTTATTCAGGAACTTTGCACAGGGCTGTAGGAAAGCAGCAGCCCGACCTATTTTGACTTATGACAGCACCATCAGACTGCAGTTTGGCACCTTGTGCTACTGCTGCACTCATACAGGAGTTGAGCTGGTTGGGGCAGAATGAGTACTATCCCTAACCTAACAGAAATCCTGTATCTGGTCCCATAACTTGAAAATACTTCTACTGGACAAAGCTAAAACAGCTGAAATAACACTTTTGTGGGGAAAAAACCCAACCAAAAACCCCCATCAATATTCTTGTCAACAGCTAGATTCTCCTATTGTTAACAAAAACATGTTTTGATGAGCAATTTTCCACTCATAGTATAATTCTGACAGTATCCCGCGAGAAATACCTTACATTACACCCCCACAGCTGATAATCTTGGCCAAAAGAGCTAATAACTTGAAAAGCATTAGTGACAAGAACACAGCTGCTGAGCTGTAAGCAGAATTAGCCTAGAAAGCAGTCCAGAGGCTCACATACTTCAGGACATTCACCCCTAATTAGACTGCTATGATTATACTGCAACTACCTGTTAGCAGACAAGCTAGGAATAAGAGCATCCTTCCCTAAGCAAAGAGTGAAATAACACTTGTTTGGATCATAGCTGTCCCCAAAATGATTTTTCTTCACATGGCTGCAGTGGCAATTATTCACTCTAAGTGACATACCCTGGTTTCCTGTCGTCTCTCAGCATAAGGCACAAAGGAGGAATCAAACTGCTCAGAAATGCAAGGTAGGTTTAATCTTAAGCACCACACAAGCCAGGAAAACAAATTACTTGGTCTGCTTTTAGCAAAAGCTTGTTTCATTTCTTTTGACCTGAGGGAGCCTCAACCTCATTCAGTCTTCTCCAGACTAACACAGAAAGGCAGAAACCTACGTGCTCATTTACAGCCCCTGCACAAGGCACACAGGCAGTTCTGCCAGCTTTAAGAGAAAGTCACAACCTAATAACTCTTTTGCTTGAATTATTATTTGCAAATTGCTTGGGAAATAAATGACCCTCCATTTGTTACTTTAAGTCATCACAAGTTAAAATTCATTAGTTTCAACCTTCACATAGAAGAGATTAAATGATTTCCAGAGCCCATGTTTTTTCAATCTAAATCTGCTGTTGCTCCATTTTTAGTGAGCATCTGCTGGTTTTCTTGCCTGGATTTGAAGTAATACCTGTGGGAAAGTTGCACTTCGGCCATTAATAAAGCTCACTTTGCCTGTGACACTACGAGTACATACAACTTGTCAAATTCCAAGCCCATTACATATTGCAATAGTTCAATGTTTTGAAATATAATGCAGTGTACAATAAGTTTTACGTGCTTGTCTTTTTTTTAATACATTAAGCCTTTTCACCATCACTTCCCACAAGAGAATGCTGGTTTTAAACATCCTGAAAACAGTATCCCTACCAATACAGTCAAAATCAGGTAATTCAGTGATATTTTAGAATACTGTACCTGTTAAGCATGTTATTGCTTCCTGGAAGAGTTTTACCTTTTCTTTCATATGCAAACATCTCATACAGAGACATCTATAAAAAATATAAATAAATAGAAGAACAAGAACAAACAGATGCTGATTTACAAGTCTTTTCAGTGAAGTTGTTGTTAGCAGACAAATATTCTTCTGTAACACCATGAGACACTTGCAAGGTTTCTTGAATACAAGCGTGGACAGACCACAGAGTGCAAGTGGGGTGATACTCACACAGACCTGCTTTGCTGGAGACTGCCCTGCTCCTTTCTTCACTGGTGAGCGCTGCGTTGAGGGCACAGGTAAAGGTCTGCTGCTGTAAGGAAGTGAATTATATCTTAGTCAAATCAAAGTTATTTGTACAGTGACACTGCCATTAAAAAATTAAAAGTGTACTAGGCAAACTGATCTGAACTTTGTAAAGGGATATGTTGGGCAAATGAAAAGTTCTTACTGATAAATTATTATAATCACCATTCTTGGAGACAAAACACTGAGGACCTCAAAGCCTCTCAATGCTAAAACTAACAAGGAACAAGAACCTTGCCTTATGGAAGAAACAAAGATTTTTGTGACAACACTTGAAAGATTCAATTTTAAAGACTCCACTACTACAGAAAAAAACCCAAAAAACCAGTACCAACTTTCTGGCTTGCAGTAAGCATACAGCTTTCCCTGCTGCTTATGTTTAATAACCAACATATTTTTTTGACAGCTAGACAGCAGCCGAAAGCACCACAACAGTAGAACATTAAAAAACAAAAGAAAATTGCTACTTTGTCTTCACTCAGTTTTGGTTTTGAGCAACAATCTAAACACCAAAACAGGCTCTTAAAACCGGCTCTCAAAAACTCTGTTCTAATATTATTTCTTGCCACAACAAACCCTCTGCAACCTCCAGTTCATTACCTTTCACTTCAGAATTAGTGTGTGTACAGACCAACACAACGCTGCTTATTAAATATACCCAGAAACAAAAAATTACAAGAAAATCTTCATGTTATATTCTTGCAGCTCTATCATCTGATGGCAAATACCTGACCACCACTGAAAAAACACCCTACTTTTGCAAACATACTCAACAGGTCTTTAAATAGTTTAAATTTCACAGGAATACACACCGTGTTAGAGATTTGCATTGAATCAATTCTTGTTGAACCAAAGGCTTTCCCATTTCATTCTCAGCTTAAATGTTACAAAAAGTAGGTCAAGTGCATAACTGAGAAAAGTTGCTAGCTGCTGTGTTTCAAGTCTCACGGTATAACTCATCAGCATTAGGAAGAACATCAATCTTGACAGATTTTCCTCTCCAGTTTCTTGTCGTCAGCTGGTTACTTTCTCCATGAGGATGCACTGCTACAACATGCTTCGAGGCTACCCAGAAGGCACACGTTTTCTGAGCAGATTAGGTACTTTCACTACATTTCTCCACTAGCTTTCCCAGTTACACAACCACTCCATCAGCTCCACTGAAAACCTCTGTGATGAGAGACTGTCAGATTTAGGCTGCAAAGACACAGCACTTTTTATACCAGCAGTCAGAGGTGTTTATCCAAGCACTCACAGTAACTTCTTTAGCTCAGAATCACAGAATGGTTTGGGCTGGAAAGGACCTTAAGATCATCCAGTTCCAACCCCCCTGCCATGGGCAGGCATGCCTCACAGTAGACCATGTCACCCAAGGCTCCGTCCAACCTGGCCTTGAACACCACCAGGGATGGAACATTCACCACTTCTTTGGGCAACCCATTCCAGGGCCTCAACACCCTTACAGTAAAAAACTTCTTCCTGATATCTAACCTGAACTTCCCTGTTTCAGTTTGAACCCATTACCCCTTGTCCCATCACTACAGACCCTGATGAAGTGTCCTTCACCAGCATCCTTGTAGGCCCCCTTCAGATACTGGAAGGCTGCTCTGAGGTCTCCACGCAGCTTCTCTTCTCCAGGCTGAACACCCAAATCCTCTTAGCCTGTCTTCATATGGAAGGTGCTCCAGCCTCTGAACATCCTTGTGGCCATCCTCTGGACTTGCTCCAACAGCTCCATGTCCTTCTTACGCTGAGGACACCAGAACAGCACACAGAGCTCCAAGTGGGGTCTCATGAGAGCAGAGTAGAGGAGCAGTTGTATTTTTGTATTATGATACGAATTAGGGAAAGTTATGGCTGGAAACATCAAGTGCAGAAGTCTTCTGTCCAACCTAGCCATCTCCAGAAGCAGGCTCCAGAAACTGATCTGGTGTCATATTGATTGAAAAAAGGGTTAAAGGTAACACATGTACAATTACCTTCTAGGTGGTCTCTGAAGATTAAGGTCTTCACTGGAATGTAGTAGAAGACTTGGATTTGAGTCAGATCCAGCTTTTAACAGCCAATTTCTACCCTGGAGGAAATAAACCTCATGGCTTTAATATAGATTACTGCAAGAAGCTCTCTATGGGTAAGTTTCACAACAAAAAGTACCTTCTGGGTAAGCACGCATGTGGTTGCAAAGATGTTACGTTTAGAGACTTCTTTGAGGAACCCTTCCATTATCAACTGCTGGCAGAGCGATTTCCACCAGTTCTCTGGCCACTCTTTTCCACTACCAAAGAGAGGGTGTCTTCGGTATCTGTTTGGCAAGCGTTGAGAACTCTGGAATTAGAGAAAGAACTGCTCAGACTTCCCTAGTCCTTATGGAAGTTTCCAATATATCCAGTAAACCAGAAACCCAAGATTCAAGAATCATGTCCTCAAGAATACTTCTCCATTGAAGAACTTTACAGAAAAGTCCCAAGCCAAAATAGTTATTCAAGACTCCATAATACTCATTACAATAACCACACACACAGCACCTCAATGACAGGAGCATAACACATGCCTACTGCCTCGGTTATGTCACAGTTCACGAAACTGAAGAGCAGTTTTACCTCTAGTACCCTAACCTACTCCCCTGTGCTTTCTGCCAAGTCTGTGACAAGATCATGACCTTCTTTTGCAGCAAGACCCCAGACAAACCTATACACAGATTATAAAACTATTAAAACAACTCCCTTCATGTATGGAGAAAGTTACAGAAACAACACAGCCATCCATACCAGTGAATACATTTACCTAGTGCAGTTTGCATTCAGCCAGTTCAGATCAGTGTTACATTAACTTACCTATTCTAGTTGTGTTTAAAAAGGGTGTACAGAGGTAAAAATAAGTTGGTAAATCCTGTTTAAATCCCAGGACAGGGGCACAAAAGCCAGAAGCAGGCTCACTATGCATCTGCTCTACACTTCCTCTCTCCTTCACTGCAAAGTGTTTTTTGTTTGGTTGGGGTTTTGTTTTAAACAGTTTCTATTTACTTGTCTCTTACCACTGATTCAGACTCTAAAAGGCTGATTAGCTCCTGTCCGTTTGATTCTCACCACCCCCTGAACTCATGGGCCCAAAGGGATGAGAACAGGCTGTCCTGGGCTCAGCAGTATCAGACATTTTCCTCCTTCTTAGTAGCTGGTGCAGTGCTGTGGTTTTGACTTTCAGCCTGGGAACAGCGCTGATAACACCGATGTTTTT